>JAHPZR010044459.1:0-41285 GCA_019787425.1 Platygyra sinensis
ACTTGCATTCTCTGGTAATGGTAAACCTGTGCAATAAAGGATCGGTTGACATGTGATAACATAAAGACTATTAAAATATAGATAGGACCATGCACGCACTCTGATTGGTCAAAAACCTATGTTTTGTCAGAGTATAAAACATAGAAAAAGCGCGTTTTATTGTTTTGCGCGCGTAAAATCTATATTTTAAAGCAAATGAAGAAGCCTGAGCCGTGTATTACACTGTGATAACACACTCCGGTCATTTGAGAACACTCAAGAAATGTAGAAAACACTCACCTGCGGCTCGTGTTTTCTACATTTCCCTCTTGTTCTCAAATGACCATCGTGTTTTATCATAGTGTAATACACGGCTTAGGCTTCTTTATTTGTTAAATATAACGCAGATGTAATGTTGTTGTTCATTTTATTGACCAGGGTTAAATTGAAAGATATATTTAACCAATAGACCACAAGCTACTATGGTTTATAGGCTGACAACCATGCAGGATGTTGGTAGCACACAACAAGAATTCGTAAATCAATAGCCCCAGGCAACTGATTTACAAATTCTTTGAGTGTTATTCCAACATCCTAAGTGGTTTATCATGCCTCTAAACAATAGAAACCTTATATAATAATTTTTCCATGAGTCTACTAGCACAATAAACCATAACTGATTGACCAATCAGGGTGCATGCATTGATTTGATTAATATAGAATATATATATGCATGCATGCCCAACCTCAAGCAGAAAATCACTGGTCGCAACAAATCAATCTTACAGAAAACGACCACACCACCAATTTTGAAAGCATGCAACTGCCGAAGACCAGCTGACTGTCCAATGGCCGGAAATTGCCTGAGATCATCCGTGATTTAACAAGCAACAGTGACAACAGAAGACAGCAGGCCAGCCCAAACTTATGTGGGGCTCACCGAGACCTCCTTTCAAACAAGATTTGCCAACCACAAAATAATCTTCTTTCAACGACCCCAGCAAGAGACTGAGTACAGAGCTCAGTAAGCATGTTTGGCATTTGAAAGAGGCAACGTTGAAGTTCGGGATCACCTGGAAAATTTTAAAACAAATCACTCCCTTTAGCCCTGTATCGAACCGCTGTAATTTGGGTCTGTGGGAGAAATATTTCATCATTTGCAGACCTGAACTAGCGACTTTGCACAAACGTAATGAACTGGTAACCTCCTGTAGGCACGCAAACAAATTTCTCTTAAAGAACTTTAAGCCTACTACTGCCGCGATGATTGTTTTCATATTAGGCATACATGAGTAGCTGAGCGTAAGGGTATGTCGATTGAAGATCTTGTGCAGAGGGTGATTTTGGGGGAAACATTTGTCTACGATGCCTAGAAACTTTCTTCTGATGTTTGTCCTTACGTTTGCGTCCCATGGAGACGTTGTAACACGTGATGTTTCTTTTTCGGTTCTTTCTGTTTCTAGTTGTTTGGTTTGCTTCTGGATTGTATGCAAGCTTAAAATTGTATCCGCTTTCATCGATTGCTTTTTGGTAGGGGGTGATGGCTGCATCGAAGACTTCTTTGCTGGATGAAATACTTGTTAAACTTTTGTTAATATTATCTGGAATAAAATTAAGTATAAACTTTCTCTGATAAAAATTTTAAAAAGACTATCAGCTTTCGACAGACTGAACTGCTGTCTTCAACAGATAAAAATGTGTAAAGAATAAAGGCGAAAGAAATTAAAATATATGTGCAAAAAAGAATGTTAAAAATGCTAAGAAAATAATTTTTTCTTTAAGCGAATGTGGTATTGTCTTGGGAGCAGGCACGAATTATTGTCTGCCCCAACATTTTTTGCCGTGTGCCATGGATAATCAATGACATCCAAGTCACCAGCAGACCAGTAAAAACTTTACAACAGCATTTCCCTTTCCCTAAGTTTCAAACTGCCGAAGATGACCAATGCAATGTCATCTATAAAATTCCATGCGCATCTTGCCCCTGGAGCTACATTGGTGAAACAAGAAGATCCTTTACCATTAGGAGAAAAGAACACATGAGGAACATATAAAGTTTTGATGTTAGCATAGAATTGACCTAAAACAGCAAAATCCTTGTGACAATGCCCCTTTAAATTTCTTGCATTTTTTGCAGTTAGCAAATCTGCTGTCTTTAACCATTTTTTTAGACATATCAGTCCATTACAGCCAAACAAATTACCTACACGTCACCACCACTTGCTGAACTCACTCAATGTGGATTACATGTAGTAATGGATGGTAACCAAGATTCAGTGAACTATTTAAACAATAGAGTGCTTCTGTCGAGGAACTATCAGCTGATAGTTGCACCGTAAACATTCGATGTTCTTCAGACCAATAGTTCCAAGACATAAACACTCTATTGTCTTAATTGTTCAACGCTAAATTTTCTTCCGCATCAGTCCAAAAATCATATAGAATTATTTTCAACTTTTTTTAGATTAAAGCCACTTAAGTCAAATGTAAAATTTGGAAAAGAAAACAGTAATTTCAATTGTTTATTTTCTGTAAACCCACTAGTTTACCGAAAAATTTTCACAGGTGACTACCAACCATCTAGGCATTTTCGTCGGATGGGCACTATGGACTGATAGAATCTCTCTGCGGATAAACACTATCGTGTCACGTGATCAACTTAAACGAATTACATTCAGAGATAAGTTAGTGGTGAACTATAGAAACAGTTAGAAATGCATTATCCTTAATGCTTTTAACCAAACCCTGAGCCTAAAAGTTAATTTTTGTTTGCTTATGCTATCTACTATTTTGATCATTATCACATGTTTGACCCCAAAAGAAAGATTTGGTTGATATCCTAACATCATGTCATTTGTATTTCAAATTAAAAAAATCAATGGCCAAATGTTACAGTCTACCTTCCCACCAGAAGTCACCATCACTTGTTTGGGCAACATTTGTAAAAAGTGTTCCTTTATGGCAAGTATCTATAGCAACTGGATTGGTCTTCTTTGATGTTCCAGGTGCAACTCCAAAGAAGCCACTCTCTGGGTTAATGGCTCTCAGTTGACCTTCTTCATCAAACCACATCCAAGCGATGTCATCTCCGACACACTCAACTTTCCACCCTGGTAGTGTTGGTGTCATCATGGCAAGATTTGTTTTTCCACAGGCACTTGGGAAGGCAGCAGCAATGTACTTTTTCTCACCTTTAGGGTTTGTGAGTGCCACAACCTAGATAACCAAAACAGAAAAACAGTTTGATACTGTAGAATTTCAACTACACGTAGATTACCATAACAGAAATATATAAATAACATCCAAGTCAGGCTTTTTGACACATCTCCAATGGGACATTTTTCCTCCGAGACATTTGTACGTTTTATTGCTCCTCCCCAGATAATCAGTGTTACGTAACAAGTAGAAGAGAAACAATTTGATCCAGGAAAGCCTTAGAAACAATAGCTGAAGATGTTAACAACTTTCAAGTCAGGCTTTCAACACTCACCTCTGAAAGTGTCGGAAGCCTGACTTGTATATTATTTTCATCTTCTGTTGTTTCTAAGGCTTTTCTGGCTCAGACAGTTTTTAGATTGCCAAAACAGAAAATAATAATAATAATAATAATAATAATAATAATAATAATAATAATAATAATAATAATAATAATAATAATAATAATAATAATAATAATAATAATAATAATAATAATAATAATAATAATAATGCGCATGAAAAAATTACTCGATTCTGATTGGCTGAGAGCAGTGCAGTTCAAGTGTAACACCAGTGCAAAAAGTGTAACACCGATGCAAAAAGTGTAACACCAGTGCAAATTACACATCATAATTCTGGATTATGATTTACAGAAAGACAATGAGAAATTTTGTAGACCAGTGATCTCATGTAAAGCAATAACAAAAATTTTGTACAGAAACTCTGGAAAAAGTTTTCGGCACTTTTTCCGCGCGAATTTTTTCATGTTTGTATTATTAATAAGTAATCATACGGTTTTTCTCGTTCAATTTGAAATTAATTTGCACTTGTGAGTTTATCAAAAAGCTGAAATTGCACTCGCCGAAGCGGCTCGTGCAATTTCAGCTTTTTGAAAAACTCACTCGTGCAAATTAATTCCAAATTGAACTCGAAACCGTATGATTACCTATACTAATAATAATAATAATAATAATAATAATAATAATAATAATTTTTAATAATTTTAATAATTTTTTTTTTTTTTTACTTACTTATTTCTATTAAGTTTCGCTTGTGCGCACAGGTTACGCTTAGCGCCCTGTGTCGCTTTATAACACTGTGCATACAGATAGTTTTACTGCATATAATAATAATAATAATAATAACAATAATAATAATAATAATAATAATACTATAGTTCTTTTCTTCTTTTTTATCATATAAATTATTATCACTGAGTATAAGGAAGTATAATAATAATAATAACTCAAATGTTCTTTTAGCCTTTTTTTTAATCTTGTAATTTATTGTGATGTTTTATAATAATAATTATAATAATAATAATAATAATAATAATTATAATAATAGTTACTCATTTTATGATGTATAGTCTTATGCAACCTTCTGAATTAAAAAATGTCACTATATTACTTAATTTCAGATTGAAGACTGATAAAATTTTATCATACCAGCATGTGCTCTGCCAGCCATCCTTCATCACGGCCAAGAGTGCTAGCAATCCTTAGGGCAAAACACTTCTTTCCCAATAGAGAATTCCCTCCATAACCACTTCCAAATGACTTAATCTCTCGATCATGAGGAAAATGGGAGATGATGGTCTTATCTGGATTACAAGGCCATTTGTACTGAGATGGTGGTTCAGGTTTAGGCACGCCAACTGAGTGAAGACACTTCACAAAATCATTGTCACCAAGAACTTTCAAAACTTCTGCACCCATCCGAGTCATTATGCGCATGGAGCACACAACATAAGCAGAGTCAGTAACCTGAATACCAATCTTGGATACAGGTGATCCCACAGGACCCATACTGAATGCCATCACATACATGGTGCGACCTAAAAGAGATACATCACATTCAGTTTGGAGATGTACACACTACCAGAACTGAGTTGATTGATCATTTGAAAGTGAATATACAACCAAAACTTATATTTGAACTGAACAGTCTAACAACAGTACACAAGAGCATGGTCGCAGAGTTCCATGAGTTGGAACTGTGGGATCTGGAAACTAGCCAGAGACCTGGCAGTAAGCTTTAGGTTGGGCTACTAAGGAAAGAAAACATGGCTGAAGCAAACAATAGTTTTAGGAACACTGAACTTTTTATTTAACATTTCTCAATGAAATAGTAAATGTAGAGTTTCAACAACAAGCTACTCTGGACAAGAGTGAGGACGAAGCCAATGAATTACTTCTCAAGTTGAAGAGAATATCAAATCTTATAAAGATTTACTAGAAAAGCTACAAGAAGCATCTTAAGATCTTACGACAACAAAGCCAACACTGAACAACTGGAAGGTGAAATCATAGTTAATAGAGGCAATGGTTATGAAATTTGCCAGAGTTCTTTGTTGTATGTTTTTGTTCTCTTTTTGGTCTTGACCCTGCACAAAACACAACGCTTGTTTACTCCGAACTGAGGAACTAACCAATAGAAATGTGTTGGCTACATAACTTATGCATAGTGTATAAAAGTAAAACAAAAGATTGTGCAGGGTGTTGGACCTTCCAACATAAATCTTGGTATCTTTGTTCCCTCCTTTGATGTTTGCCAGGCTTCATAATCATTCCCTTCTATAACTATGGTGAAATGGAAAAGTTCAGTAGTCTTGCACTTGATGATGACAAAGCTATTTACAATCTTAAAACACTTCTGGCAAATATTGCTAAATGAAAACAGGAGACAACTGAGAAGCAGGAAAAACAGAGGGAAAGAGCTCATCAAAGGAAAACGTTTCATTTGCATGACTACGAATCATCTATTGAAAGACTGCAAAGTAAAAAGCCATGTTTTCATTGTCATAAAGTTGGCAATCATCACATCCGCGTGTGCCCACAAAGGTTTTCTTCAAATGAGGAAAATGAAACTTTGGCCATGTGTAAGACCCCGCAATGCTACATGAAACTGAGAATTCATTACTGGTTTTTTGTGAACAAGTTGTGGTGGATACTGTGAATCCCAATACTTCAAGGAAGCAATCTACCCAACTCTTGCTGAATTGTTGTAGCCAGAGGACTTGTGTAAGTGAGGATTTAGTCCAGTCAGTGCCCAACAATACCAAAATCCTGACAGTCTTAGGGTTTGGTTCTAAAAAGCCCAAGGAATTTTAAGACTTCAGTGGACTGACTATGAACATTCAAGCAAAATTGTACTTTCTCTTGGCTGGGAAGTGTGCCTGAGTTCTGTGAGTTGGAACTGTAGGATCTGGAAACTAGCTAGAGGCCTGGCAGTAAGCTTCAGGCCGGGCTACTAAGGAAGCAATATGTGATTGAAGTCAATTCAAGATAGTTTTTGGAACATTGGACTTTTTCTTACATTTTTTGCAGTGGAACAGTAAATTAAGAATTTAAATGTAAATGTGATTTCATCCTTGGCAACAAGCATCAATAAAAACTAACCTTGGTGTTAAGTGTCTCCAGTTAGTAGAGGGGTGTTTTCTCTCAGCTAGATAAATTTCAACATGTTTATAAAGTTTTTTTATTTGATTTGACTTAAGAGCTGGATCATTATGTCACAGGTATAATCTGCAGATATAATTGGATAGTAGATTATACTATAATCATGCCTGTCCACAAAATCATATGAATTCTCAAAATAAGCAGGGGGCTCTTGGCCAACCAGAATATTGACAGTGAGTACAATGTACAGTATAACAGTTAAAAAATAACATCAGTAATTGGATATGAATTGAAGTTTGGTGTAATGTATTATTGAAGTCAATCAATATTTCCATGGAATTTATAAACCAAAATATTGAAAATCAGTAGAACAGTAGACCAGTACCTTAGATTGTGGTGTATGGCATGTACAATTAATTATTCTGTAAGTTTGATCTTTAGTAAAATTATCTAAAAAAATTCAAATATTATACTTTTGCATCATAGCCATTTCTATTATGACAACATTGCTTCAAATAATAACTACCATAAACGTCCATGTATAAGCTGCATCCGTAGATAAGCCGCACTCCCAATTTGGAAGCGCAGATTTTAGAAAAAAATAAAACAATAAAAGTTTTAACCCTATTAGTGCCGCGGGCCGATGTGATCAGCCTTTGAGTACACTCCTATAAGTGCCAGGGCCGATAAAATGGGCCCAAATATGTAATGAGCAATTTGATTGGTTGCTAAGGCATAGCTAACAGATTGAGCCAATAGAAACTGCTGTACTATTCAACTGTTTGTTATCTTTGCCAAGCCTTTGTGTTTATAGTCCTAAAGCCAAGTATCGCCCGGGTTTGAGCGTCTCCATTTGCAAAGAAGACCAAAATATGGCGGCAATTTTGTTATGTGGTTCTTTTCTCGCAATGTTATGCGCCCTCAGGACAAAACAAGACAAAAAAATCTTGGAAATGAAATCATCAGGACATTAACATCTCTCAATAATTGATAAATTTCCTTCGGCATGTCGATAAAGGACAAAATCCACTGTTTATCATGCCGCGTTTTCGAGTAACTTCGGCACTTCCATGGATCGTGAGCGCGGCAATTAAATCTAAATGGGCATTAAATATTTTGCTTCCCATCGTTTATTTTGGATTATGGAACAAGGTTAACCTTCGCTTTTCAAGAGTTTGTCTGTTGTGGATGGCTAGGATGCAAACATAAAGGTAGAATTCAACATTTATTTCATGTGTGTTTTCAGAGTAGCGTTAAGTGAGAGAAAATAATTTGCTCTGGCATTTGTAGGCCACCCCCCTCTAAAATGCTGGCGCAAACAGGGTTAAAAGCCAGCAGAGTTGTATTTGCGATAAGCAAACAAGGACAAACAATCAAGGTTTCGAAACACCGATGCAGAAGTTGCTGCCATCTTTCACATTTATCAAGTCTAAAAAAAGTGAAATTTCATTTGCTGTACCTTTTCCGTTTGAATTTATGACATCTTCAACTTAAAATGCTCTTTTTACCCAATTTTTAAAGATCATTGCTTCGAAACACGCCATAAACGACAGGGGGCCCACACAATCTGTCTGGGTAGATGATTGTTATTTTATAGTATAAATGTACTAGATTAACCGTTTGCCTCACCTATAGCCATATATCGCTAACTGTGTATGTAAATCAATGATAAATAAACGTTGAATTACCTCACCTGTGGTGTATAGTCGTCCTTTTGTCTCAAAAGCGGTTTTTTGAGCGATTTTGAATGAATTTGAGTTCGCCGTTGACTGTTCTTTATAATAGAGAAGTCTTTCCATTATAAAGAGCAGTCAACGGCAAACTCAAATTCATTCAAAATCGCTGAAAAAAACCGCTTTTGAGGCAAAAGGATGACTCTACACCACAGGTAAGGTAATTCAATGTTCATTTATCATTGATTTACATACACAGTTAGCGATATATGGCTATAGGTGAGGCAAAGGGTAAATCTAGTACGTTTCTACTATAAAATAACAGTTAGCTACCCAGACAGATTGTGTGGGCCCCCTGTGCATAAACTTTACCATTGAAACAAAACGAACGGGTGCTTAGTAGCCAAGCGATAAATGTGGGGAGGAGTTTGGGACAGGGCAAGGATCAAGCAAAAAGCATCCTAGTTCAAACAAGGAGAATTACTTTTGAGTCAGCTGTTGGGGATATCACCTCTATAAAGTCGTTTGGAAACCCGCAATAGGTGAGAAATTTCAGGCAGAGCAGGAGCTTGACAATGAAGTCAACAAATTTGCCGGGAAAGTGGTAAAAAACAACGAAATAGTCAGCCATTTCCCTCGTGAGTACTTGTGAATTTTGTGGTATTTTATCGCACGTGGCGGAAAGATATGCGTGGAATTGACTGGCCGTAGACGTCACTGCAAACAGCTGTGTGGAGGAATGGAATTCCTTGTAGGTTGGTGTTTAGTTGTTCGAGTAAAGTGAAAATTAATCGCTTGAAAGAACTCGTGGAGAGCGAGATTCGCCGATAAACACTCAAAGACACAAACGGCTCCTCTAGGAGCCGCCACTCATGAAAAAAGTCAATGAACAACAACAACAAACTCTCAGGTTCTTTTATGTTATTTCTTGACAACTCAAGAAGTTTTATGAATATTAAATAGGTTTTTGCGATCTCCAAACACAGATGTATCCGTGGATAAGCCGCACCCTTGATTTTGGGCTTCAATTTAGTGAAAAAAGTGCAGCTTATACATGAACATTTACGGTAAATGCATCTCAAATCTACATGCTGAAGCCATGACTGAAAGCAAGTTGGGAACTGCTGTTAATTTACATTGAAACTGTCGACAACAGTCCTGGATTTTGATTTGGTTAAACAATAATAATTTATTACCAGTAGAAATCAACTCCTAAACCAAAAAAAACCCTTCACACTTCATCTTAACTGAATAAAAAATTATCTGTGATCGCTATAACAACACTCCAGAGATTCATCATCACAAGAGGATCCCATATAAAAATAACTAGACGAAGAAAGAGTTAAGAGGATTTTTAATGTACATTGTCGTAATGTGAATGTTGTTGAGTAGCCATGGCTATATCATTTTTTTCTTATTCCATATTTCATACTCCTCTAACCAACCATCAACATGTTCTTGTGTCTAAAACTTTTCTTGATTTAATAGCACACTGATTATTTTAATATATTCCACTGCAGGTATCAGTCATCACTCACATAAAATGAAATAAAGCTCAAAATATAAACAATGTAAGTGTGGGTAAAGTCTCTGGGAATAATGTAGGGATATACAAGAATTAATGTCAAACAATAATCACAGATAACAACAGCACTAATAACAAGGACTCTTTGTTGAAACAAAATAAACATTTTTTACTGATGTAAATCTAATGGCACAAAATGAAATGACCTTTGATACTTCTGACTATTTAAATTAACAATATTGTATTGATTTTGCCTATTGCTGAACCAGCCTCCTGAACCAATCAATCAATATCAATAAGTGGAAAATACCAAGATGACAAGACAAATTCTAACAAGTGTAAGGAAAATGAAAATTATGTCATGAACACAATTCCATTTTTTTTCTGTGAGCACTTTTTAATGTAAAGAAAAGTTCAAATTATGGGCAATTCAAGTGAAGGTGGACTGTTTTATAATAAGAAAGACAGACAGACAACAATATCAAGCAACATAAGAGATTGAGAATAAGACTCTTAAGTCAAAACAACACAAACACACTCTTCATATGCAGATATATTGGCACAAGAAAAAATGACCTTTGAAACTTCCGTAAATGAACAATGTTCCAATTACGTGGCATGCCCCTAGACACACCTCCCATAACCAACCAATCAAAATCACGCTCCAACAGGACGTGCCCAAAAACACCGGCTTGACAAGACGATTTTGACCAAGCGTACGAGAAACGAAATATAAAATTTGCTCAATGTTGTAGCACAAATGTATTCTTATGAGAACCTTTTTTGTTGCAACTTATTATATATTTTTTTCTAAGCTTAGTTTGCCCAGTACAGTATTCGACATGAAATTCGAACGAGTTTCAATTTACCTTTCATACATCCAGGAAATCGTTTACCCAACTCTTTCTTCATAGCTTCTATGCTCATCCAATTACCTAACTGGCCTTTAACTCCATCTTTTGCTGCTGGAATTGATTCTCTTTTCTCCTCTGTACAAATGTATGTTTTAGATTCCACACGTGCCACGTCGCGTGGATCAGTACGCGCCAAGAAACTGTGAAATAGAAATTAAAGTTTACATTCTCCCTTTGATGATCTCCGAGTGTAGAGAAGTGACAGCAGTTCATGTAACACTGTCAGACAAGGATCACAAACTGCAGAAATCAGGGCCTGAAGTCATGCCCCCAACAAGGGTACAACAAGTTTGACAGAAAGTGTCAAAAAAATTCATAGCTAAAATTTGACGCAAGTATCTCAACATACCAGTTTTCATATTTAGTAAGTTTGGTAAGCACACCAGCCTCGATCAACTCATTGATGAGGGACTCGTTCTCTTCTTTAGATCCATCACAAATATAAACGTTGTCTGGTTGGCATAGTTTGACTTTGTCAGCAACATAGTCTTGTACCTTGGCGGGTAAGGATTCGAAATGTCCTCGAACAACAGAACAACCGGCTGCCAACTGAGAAGCCATTCTTCGAAGAACGATGCTTTTACGTAGTGTAAAGGGAGGTGACCGTGAAAAAGCTAACGACGAAAACCTGCAAGAAGGAAAGAGTCGAAGAAAAGTTCAGTGGCTTTATGCTGATCAAAAAATCAGCACGAGTCCCATTCAAGGCAAGACAGAGCAATTCTGGACACGACAAATTCTGGGCACGTCAAATTCAAGCTAAGACAGGAGCATAGTTGTGCTTACCGTGATACTGCTGATGCAAATGGCATCTTTCTCTGTGTTAAGAAATAAATATATACAGGTTACGCTAGGATTACTGTCAACGTGGTTCCCGGTTTTCCAAGGGAACGCTGCCGAGAAGCGCTGTCCGTAGAAACGAGTCCAAAGGTCAGTGCGAGAATAAGGTGGTATTATAGTAGACGCAATTTGATTGGCTTACAATCGATATTGAGCAAGAGGTTTTTCTTACGTCAAGCTAATTATTCCCTTTCCTCTTAGTGGCTCTTTACCCCCCACAATTCAAAATGTAAAATCACGCAACGGAAATACACCAAGCGATAAAATATGAAACACAGCAACTGAGGTATTTCGTTTCGCCTGACTATAACATGATGACGCAAGATAAGTTGAAAGGCTAACTTATTTCCTTGTTCAGTGATGATGATTGTAACTCATGACTGTCACGAGAAAGTGGACATACGCCACGCCAGCTCAGTCTCTACAAATTTATTTTTCACTGTTTAGTAATTTACTTGAAATAGAAAACATTTTCTATGTTTTCATCGATTCCAGTCCAGTTTTTGCAACGACTAATTTTTCTTCGACCAGCGTAAGAGTGATCGCGAGGATGACGCAAAAGAAATCATCTCCTTCATTCGAAGAGTCGACGTACTAAAGACAAAATACAGAGTGTGTGATAGACTGCAAGCCTTTGTACATTATTCTAACTTTTTTTCGAGCATTTTAGTGACATTTTCCCAGAAAATTGATTTTTTTTCCACCTACAGAATAGAAATAACAATTATAATATTTTTTACGAGAACGAGGAATGAATGTCTTCCCATAATGCATTGCGACTGAGTGTAATTGCGTGACGTCATCATTCGGCAACGAGACTTTCATGGCATCAACATCATGGCGTCGTTCGGGGGATGGTTAGCTCTTGTAAAGGGCACAATTTCTGTATTAAGCAGCATGTGTGTTGATGCACACATACCTTGTGTAATTTGCCTTTATTAGTACGTCCACTGCGTTTCAAAAGAAGACTCTTGCTTTTGATTATTGACTTCGTTTGTCGCCAAAAGCATGCACGTGAGTTTTGTGGAGAAAACAGTTGCTAAACAAGGGTTTCGCGACGCTGGTTCCTCGTGTCTGCGTACACGAACGTAGTGTAGAAGATTTTAGTGGCATCGAAAATGGTCCAATTTATTTGATGTCTTTCAAGCACGAGCTGCGACCCGAAGGTAAAGAAGAACTTCAGAATACCTGGCCACTCCATTTACACCCGGTATGACCAATCGATAAAAACCGATATCGGAAAACCGTTCGATAAATCGATATCAATCGATAATTTTTAATTAATCGATATCGATTTATCGATCAATCGATAGAAATCGATACTCACAGTCTTCCGCGTATTTAACGATATCGATTTTAACTTTTTAATTTTAACTTTTTAACTTTTAGCTTGAACAGTTTCTGAGTAAATACAAAAAGCGGTTATGTTATGTTGCGTTTCCCCGTTGAATCATGCCAGGGAATCGTGTTAATATTATTTGATTATCAGTATTCATTCAATTATCGATTTGTGAAATAAATCTTTAAATTCGTCCTACTTGATTCATTGAATCGTAAGAGTGTTTTTATGGAAGATTTGATACATTATAGAAATTCGATAAAATCGATAACATTAATTTAAAAATCGATAATTATCGATTACTCACAACGTGTCCTTTTATCGATTTTAATCGATTTCCGATACAATTTACTAATTTTTATCGATTGTTATCGAATGTTATCGATTATCGGTTTTATCGATTGCACATGCCGGGATTTACATGTGTCAGTGTGCTTTGAAGAAAGGGGGAATATAATAAACAATTATTGGATTAGGTTTTTGTGATATCCAGAATGATCCAGACCTCTCAAGTCTCACGATTTTGTCGTGAGACTCACGGTTTTCAGTTCAATCTCACGGTCTCACGACAAGACAGACAAATCTCACAATAAATAGAGGCGCAAGCTGACAGATTAAATTTTTTGCGGTATAATCTCATTTTTGGCTTGCTTAGGTGAGTTTCTCGCGCCAATTCTGTGGGAATCCATACTTAAACTTAACAAACCGTTACCCAGCTGTTCAGTCCATGACGGACTGTCGTCTATGACCATATAGGTCATCATTACCAGTCTCTTGCATTTTAATCACGTTTTCAAAATGGTGGACGTTGCCGATGAACCTAATGAAATTATAAGCAGGAAAAAACACTTTCTCTTAATTAGAACCTGTGTTTACTTGGTTTTGTCTGCTGGTCGATCAATCTCCCAATTTTTACTGAAATCTCCAGATTTTTTTGCATCAGTCTCCAGATTTTTGGTGTTTTGAGGTTGAGAGGTCTGATGATTGAGGTAGAGGTTATCAGCCGAAGCCGAAGGCTGAGGCTGATAACCCTTGCCGAGACCTTGATTATTCTGGATATCACAAAAACCGAATCTAATAATTGTTTTATTATACATTGAATGCGAAAACTTGGAAGTCATGTTTCTGCTTCTTCACTGACGGAAGGCAACACGAGTCGCGCAAAGTTGACATGATTACCCTTGGAAATCATGCACTGCGGTCATACATGACACGATTACCCGTGACCTTGACATGATTATTGTATAATCTGCAATTATGATGTCACAGGCGCTGATTTCGAAAATTCACTGTACCCTTTCAGCCAATCAGCAAAGAGTTAGAGAGTTCAATGTATAATAACAATAGTTGCTATTCTTATTCAATGAGATGCTAATAAGTGGCCGGGTATTCTGAAGTTTAGCCAAATTTGAGTTATTTTCTGACGATAGTCGCTCATTCTTCAGTACTTATTGATGGGAAGAAAGATTCCTAAGTTGAAACGGGCTATCCTTTGTGGTCAACTTGTGTCATTGGATCTTTGTATTAAAATTTACATAGAATGTGGTATCTTCCCATTTAATGATTACCCAGTAAAATCAGCTTAGCAAGAGATTCTTAAATAATTTTTTTTGTTTTCTGGCAAATTAAGTCATTTAGGTTTCTTGACCACGTTCCTGTTTTGTACAAACTCTATCTCAACTTATGTTATTTCTTTCAATCCAGAGGAAACAAACAAAGCAAAGCTAAAATATTTGAGAACACAACAATTATGATAACTTCCTGAATGTTAGATTACTGTCTTGGAGCTGAAGGTACATAGAGGACCATACAAGTTTAGAGGGGTTTTAATGAAAATCTTTGCCTAGCAGGATCTTACAAAAATTGGTTTCTTACATGCAGGTTTTAAATGCAGTGTGTAATCACAAAGGGAAAATGTTCATTAATAAACAATTGATTATTGGATGAGGTTTTTGTGATATCCGGCATAATCAAGGTCGAGGTAGGGGCTATCAGCCGAAGCCGAAGGCTGAGGCTGATAACTCTTACCGAGACCTTGATTATTCTGGATATCACAAAAACCGAATCTAATAATTGTTTTATTATACATTGAATGCGAAAACTTGGAAGTCATGTTTCTGCTTCTTCACTGACAGGAAGCAACACGAGTTGCGCGAAGTTGACATGATTACCCTTGGAAATCATGCACTGCGGTCATACATGACATGATTACCCGTGACCTTAACATGATTACTCGTGACCTTGACATGATTATTGTATAATCTGCAGTTATGGTGTCACGGGCGCTGATCTCGAAAATTCACTGTACCCTTTCGGCCAATCAGAAAAGAGTTAGAGAGTTCCATGTATAATAATATTATAAATTGTCCTTTTCTTGTGTAGTCTGTACAGTTAGTTCCATTGTTTTGCCTCTGAAATAAACTTGAGTTGACTTAGTTGTACTTCAGTTTCTATTGCTTGTTTCTTGTGACTTGAAAGTGATTTTTTTTTTTGACCTGGGGAGCCTTTAACAAGGAAAAGGGGAAATAGTTCCATCTATTTTAAATAAATATCCTTGTGAGAAAGTATCAGGTAATGTCTCCATTGCATGACTTTGTTATCTTGGGTTATGATGTAAGTAAGGATGGTGTGCAAGTACCATAAGTATGTGTGAAAGAATCATAATGCATGCATGTTTGTGGTTTGAGTGGAACTAAAAGAAAAGAGAAACTTAACCAATGAATGTTTGTCGGTTTGGAAGTTGACACAAGAAAAATGAACTGTTAGCATTTCTAATATTTGTTTGATATTTAATCAAGACACCTGGGGATACTCCCAGTTAAATTTGATAGAGGTGTGTGGCCTGCTTGACAAAACCTGTGCCCTATTTATGACCAAAATCTGTGATTTTCCCCATACCCTATTTATGACCAGATCAAAAATTCAATACCCTATTTATGACCGTTGCAGCTGACACAGTTGCCTTAAACATAATTTCTGAAGGGCTTGTGTTTATGATCTCATCGAAATTGTGGCTTCTTCTAAAAACATATCCAATTCAAGACTAGAGTACCAAAAAAAACACATCCTATATGACCAAAGTGGCCAACTCAACACCCTATCTGTAACCAAAATGTCTGAAAAACCATATCCTTTGGAGCTGCACAGAGCCCATTTAAGGACGTTCGCGCCAATTGTTTCTGCGCATCCTTACTGCGCACGCAAATTCACATGCCACGTCGTGCATGAGCGCGCGCTAAGTCATAAAATAAACAAATGATAGGGCAGATGGCCATTGCTAGAGCTTTACCTGGATTTAACGATCTTGGACGTACGGTGACCCCAATTTTTTTTTAATGGATCATTTTCTCTACTGATTTTCTACGTTTAGGGAAAAAATGAAAAAAATCTATCGACTAGAAGTTTGAATATTTGGCAAAATGCACCATCGAATTCCGTTCGTATTAGCTCTTCGTGCACCTTTGCGGCGGTTTTGTGAAAACGTAACTAAAATTTCGAATTATTTACGCAACAGACCCACTTCTACAAAATATGACTAAGATCGTTTGCCTCTGTTGACTCACCTTCGATATTTTTAACTATAAACCCCGGTGGACCGCGCTCAATTATATGGGGCAATTTTTCGAATTTTACCACACGCTTTATCTCTGAAACGAAGACGGTGACCCCCAATTTTTTTTGCATTTCCGGCACAAGCAACTCATCATCTGCCAGCAGTAAAAATTTAAAAAAATTCTATCGACTGGAAAATTTTCGCGTGAACGTCCTTAAAGAGAATACCCCACAGGTCAAGATTTAAGAGAGGGTTATGGTCTTCAATAAATTGAAGAAATAATTTGTGAAACTGTGGACCACTCCTGGGGGACCACTCTAGTGATATCCAATAAACTCCACCATTGACTAAGAAAAAGACTTTTTACAGATCTCACTTCATGGAGTTTATATATTACTAAGCAATAATGAACAGGCTCCCCAGTTGAGTATGAGAACAAAATTGGTGGGCAGATGTTCATGCTGGCTCTGTTCTCTTTACCCCTATAGAGAGCCTGTTCACAGCTAATGAAATTTAACCCCCACTTTGACCCACACAGGATGATGTGAGAAGTTTCTCAAAAAAGAATAAATTATGTATTTACTATCCTGGTAACTTTTAAGAAATATGACAAATTATAATAGTACTTTTTTCACAGTGACGAGGGATTATGCTTTAAATAACAAACAAATACACTAGTATACCTAAATGGTATTAAAGCTGCCGAAGGGGAGAACAAATATTAAGTATGCTAACAATTACCCTATGAACGGAACGGCGAAGAATTGATTTGCACAAGACATATTTGAATCGTTATGACAGGAAATCAATTGAAATTGTTATTGGGTTGGGTGCTTTGTGGAATTGAATAGATATTGCGTGCAAGTGCCCTTTTCTTCACCAGAATTTGAACTTAACGGCACGTTTTGCAAGCAGCAGTTTGAACTTCGAAATAAAGAAAGGCAAGTGAATTGCTGCGGAGTGAGCATATTGCTGCGGAGTGCCGGAGCGTAGCGAGCGAGCGATCAGGATTTTAAAAGAATATATAAAAGGGAGTACGCACTGTTTAGCAGAATGCTTGCATTTAACCAGAGTGCATTGCGCAACGAACAACACGAGGATGACATAACCGTCTTTTCGCGTGGATTCCAATGATAATTTTTGCTCTGATTTACTGGATCTTTCTCCAGGTACCGGAGCACGGATTACGTAAGCTTACGTAAAACAAAAGAAATAAAAGACAGGAAACAAAACAACTCCAAATAAAGACTATTCCCAAGTTACCAAAAATACAAAGCTTTCCGGTACTTGCAGATAGATCCGATTTACTTGTAAAACGATGTGCACGATGATTGACTTTCACAGCTCTTGCTTTTGTTTTAAATGCAGTACGTGAAACAGTTTGTAAATCTGGATCAATAACTGTGGCATCTTTTTTTTTTACTAAAACTTGTAGAATATTTAAAACAAACGGAAACTGCAGAACACACTTACTTCATATATGCTACGATCTTTTCCTTTTCATCCAAACATGAATTTAAACTTAAGTCTAAGCATTTTCACACATCTGGCGATGGAAGCGTCTTCAACAATGTCAACACTCTAAAGACATTTAATGCGTACATAACATACCGCTACAGAATTTATAAGTGAGACTTTTGCTGCTACAATTTTCACATCTTTCACTGAATTTCCACATCTTTCGATTTTCTGGTAAAGGGGAGGTAGATGTTTATCATATGTGTATGTGCTTTTTATTGTCTGTCTTGTCTCGATCCCTTGTCGCGGTATCCGGTCATCTCGACACAAGGGAGTTTCGCCACCAAGAAACCATCTCGTCACCAACCAACTCGCCGCCAAGTAAAGTAGTCGAGGTGAATTAGCTGTTCGAACGAGAGTAAAGTAGTCGAGATGAATAAGCTGTTCAAACGAAGTTTGTTTGCTTGTCTGTATGTAAATTACATGTTATTTGTCACGTGATTTGACAAATGTTCCGTTGTCTTGAGCGAGCGACATTTAATGCGCGCACGTTCTTTTTTTTCTAGTATGGTTTTCAAAACAACACAAGTCGCGCTCTTGTTTTGTGACTTTCTTGTTGTGATTGTGCAGTAGTCATTTGCATTGCCTTCGTAGCTGATTTTAGTCGTTTAAAAAATATGACACAACTAAGCTATTTATACAAAGTAAGTTGATATCTTAGGGCTACCGCCGGTGCAGCACATCGTTCAACGTAACACGAGCAGTGTGAGTGTTTTACTCAACTAAACAAGGTAGAACGAATCTCGATCTCTTCGGCTTGTGGTTTTATGTTATTAAATTATTGGTAATCGGTAATCGGTGGACCGGTAACCCTTGTCACACCTCGCCATCGATGCGTCATGATGCATTAACTGAGTTGATGCCTACAAGGACACGGTACACGGTTTCTGCAGTGGTTTAATCCTTAAAAAGTTTAATTTACACACCACAATTTGACACTACTTTAAGAAATAAAGGTTATAATGTAAGACTTGGAACGCGCAGATAGATTAGAGACTACGTAAAATATGTCACTATCAACAGAATGTGCCGCAGCAATTTACTATCTTTTAGATACCCTAGTAAGGATCTGAAGAATAAAAGCAAGAAGCGAAAACAGTAACAAGAAAGCACATGGTTTCACTGCGCATCCTAAATCATCCATTGGCGCATAACCATAATTCCTTGCGCCATATCACTGCGCATCCTAAAATCTTTCCGTTCGCGCATAACCACAATTCCTTGCGCATACCAGAGCGCATCGTAAATCTTCCATTCGCGCATAACCACAGTTCCTTGCGTTTAGTAAGAAAAAATGATTGCAAGCCCCTAAAATGTAATCTTCTGCTGATTACAGAGCTGCCTCGCTCGTTCGCTTTAGGCTCACTCGCTGCGGCAGCAACTATAAAATTTACTGGTCAGAAACAATATATCATTTTGTAAAAGAGTCTCACTGCCCTGGAACTTGCACAATTTAGATTAAATTACTAAATAATATACACATGCAAATGCTCTGTAATTTTTAATCTCAACTATTTTTGTCTTGGTCTTATGAATGATTAATGTAACATGAAAACACAGGGAAAAGCATTCCGTTATACTTCATGAAGTTGTAATAACTGACTTTTGATATATCAAAATTCAATATCAACAGCCTGGTCAACAAATAATGGTTTCCTCGTGGAAGTCCAATTTTCTTTCTTTTGGGCTTTGATGGAGTTTGCCCCATTATGGGATCATGAGGGTGTAACTGGCCCGGTTAGCACTCAAATTTGTGGAATCCATGTCGGCTGTTACACCTAAGAAAATAAACCAATAATCATTTAGACAGCATATATTATGAAAGTGTTAATTGCACTCCTACTCTGCTTAATTATGAAAAGCAATAATAATTGCATATCCTTTCCTTTTCGTGTCTCACACGGTAGTATCTTGCACAGCATGTGATATGTATAGTCTGTGCAATTCCCGATTTGTCTCATTTTCAAAACCTTCAAAAAGTTAGAAATCCTGGGTCACTAAGGGTCACTTTGGTATTCATTTGTGTATGGACGTTTCTAGAACTAAAATATTTATCGTAGATTGGAATAACTCCAGCAGAATTGAACTACACATGAATTTATGCACCCAGTCAAAGCCGTGTTTACAAAAGGTTTGAAACACTGATTATAAAAGCATCGTAAAATATATATGTTGAATGATAAATTCCCACAAAATAGTCTGCCGATAGAAGATAAAACAATAAAGATGTAATATCAAGTGTACTAACCTCGGATAAGGGCTTCGTCTCGAAGAAAATCGAACTCAAAAAGCTCCGAAATGAGGGTCCCCTATACCTTTTCTGAAAACACCTTCACGCAAAAGTAATTGGCCTTTTCACGCATCACGCAAAATCCGAAAAACAGCTTCACGTTCACAGAAAAAAGCAAGGAATCACGTTTCACGTAAAAATACAAATCATATTCACGTTGCGTAAACATATGTACAAATACAATCATTACGAAAATGTATTTCAGTGGCTTTTCACGTTCTAAATGTGTGTATTTCTCGACTCTGTGAATGGAGCGTAATACGATGACCAGTTTTGAGCTATGTTCTGGTTTATTAACTCTTTTTTTCCTTTTCAATTTTCCCTACGCGAAGTGTAAATCGGAACTTGTTTTATCTCAGACTCGCGTGTGAGGTATTTGAAAGGACATCTATGAAGTTAACGGTCAAGGCAGCAACGGGCATTGTAGATCATGATGCATACGACAAGAACCAAGAGACTATCATCTCTTGCAAGAACTAACAAGTCTTTTTTTAAGAAAATCAGAAGGTTTTTACCCTGGGAAAACAAGCGGAAATTTTAAATCTCGAAACCATCAGTAGCATGAATAGATGATACCGTGCAATTGCATGAGCGGGCATCGCAAACTATAATTTCGTCCACAGGGCACCAAACAAGATATTAGAAAGTTGTTTCCAGCCATTGGAAGTCATTTTTCTTTGTTTGTCTACGAAATAATATTTAGCGACATTTCTTAGTGTTATGCACAATGAGTTAGTCACTCTTTATTTGCAAAACGGTAATAATAACCAGCAACAGTACGCAGTTTGAAACCTTAAGTTCTGCCTATTTATTTCCGAAAGCTTACATTTAAGGCACGTTGAAGTGAACTGTGCTTGGCAATCGGTCTTTCTTCACCTTAATTGCTGGAAAAAAACTTAATTTTGAGCTCTGCAAACACGGTACACACTTTTCACTTGTAATTGTGTTTAAGTCAACTCTTCCACGCTGAATTGAGTGAGTACCGTTACATTCACTGTCAGCGTGCTGTGCGAGACTTTTGTGAAATAATTTCGAAAAATTACCATAAATCTCGTGTTGAAAAATATTTTGCTGGTTTTCTTAGTTGTTCAGTCTTTTAACAGTCTTCATTCGCCGTTGAGTACTGTGCGATGACCAATGAATGCTGACGTCACTACCCGAAGAGTATAGCGCCTCAGTATCTTCTTACTCCCTGTAACTCGCTGTAATAACTGCTAAAGTGATCACTAAGATTAAGATTGACTTAAATACCAAATGTGTAGTTTACTACTTGAAGTATCTGCACAACTGTACGTTACAATGTAAACAATTCGTTATGTATCCAAATCAAGCGACGCCATTATCACAGCCATCACATACAAAAGTTTCTATATTATCTGAGATCAACACCTTTCCCGGTGGGTCCAAAACCATTGACAAATACGGAAAAGCCGTGTAAAAACTTTTAGAAATGCCTTTCTAATGTCATATGTTCACATTATCAGGTTCTAAATGCACTTGGAGCTAAAAAAGATCATCCTAATTGTGTATTTTTCCATGAGACTTGAAAAGCAGACAATTGTGGACAAAAGTCCTTGGGACACTTCAGTAATTTAATGAAATTATCCGTGTTTAAAGTGAAGTTTAAAAACGGGTTACATTTCCCCGCCCCTCCAATACAATGTTGAAAATCAGATGGAATTGTAGGTAGTTTTCAACATTGTATTGGAGATGGGGGTGGTGAAGTTAGGCAGGTGAGGTTGTATTCGTGTCTGACGTGCGCTCAAAAACCGAAAAGTGCAAATTGGTCCCACGACTCTTGTCCGTGATTGCAGATGCTAGGCCCTCCAGGTTCACTGTCGGTATGGTTAGTTATTGATCAGTTTTTCATCCGCAAGCGCATCGAATGGGCAGGTTTTACATCTAATTTGGTGTAGTTTACAAGCTTTAATGACCTTAAAATCTCCAAAAAAGTGAAAAATTATTCCCGCAGAAGTCGTTGGTTCACAAATCACGCGAAAGTAAATGCATATTTTACGGATCACGAAAAAATCGAAAACCAGTTTCCCGAGGACGGAAAAATATAGATTCACGAATCACGGAAAAAATAAATCCTCATTCACGCTTCACGCAAAGCAAAAATGCCCATTCACGCGTCGCGAAAAAAGTATAGGGGACCCTCCGAAATTCGCCGCATGTTCTCAAAACAGGCGCCATCTTGTAAAATCGAACAACGCAAAGGTGTCTGGGAAGACCTTCATTCCTCTTAATACAACCGAGTAGAGACTGTTGAGCGGTCAGCGGTAGACAAATCTTAAAAGATCATTCATTCAGAGAATTATGTCACTTATACGTTGAGTTATACTACGTATCCGTTCATTCAAGCACCCTGAACTGTTAATTTTGTAAAAAACGTTGCAGGGCATATTGTAAAATATGGACTGGATTGGATTTGTAAAACGTTGATTAGATTTGTAAAACATGGACCAACCTCGTCCCCAGGGCCTTCTCCTCGACGATTTTCAAAATGGCGGATCCGCCATTTTTTTCAGAACTTTCCATTTAATCTCGAAGGGTTTCTTTGCGTCCTTGAGAGACCGGTTTCGTTTCTTTTACTTGTGCGTGTGACGGAAAGAGGACTGGTGGTTCCTCTTTTATTGCTCTTATTTGTACATTAACTACATTGTATTAGTTTTTTTTTTTGTATTTATGTAGTTATTTCTAGGCTATATTAATGTTGTAGACATTGTGACTGAAAAGCCCAGTTTGGGAGTTACAATAAACGTATGTATGTATCTAGTTCAGTTTAGGTGCTGATCACCGCTGGAGCCAATATAGTGCTCTACAATGAAGGAGCAGTTATAACAAAATGTTTCAAGTGACTACTCAGATCTTGAGTACATATGGAGTTTAATACAAATCTGTTTCGTAGGCTAACATAAAGCTAGCCCACTAACTGACTGATGAGAGGGCTAGCTTTATGTTAGCCTACGAAACAGATTTGTATTAAACTCCATATGTACTCAAGATCTGAGTAGTCACTTGAAACATTTTGTTATGTATGTATCTATGTATGTTCCACCATTATTACTCTTCCCAGTAGACCGCGACACCCACGAAATTATTTTGGCCGCCTTTAGAGTAACGTTTTTGATGCCCCAAGTTTGTTTCAAACCAATCATGTGGTACTTTGAAATGCACCACGTGAGGAAATTTTTTTGTGTGTGGCGTCATGACTTTTTCGTGCTACGTGATGTTCATTCACCGCATGTTTATCTTCAATTGGAAAGCTTAACGGGCGTTTTGCGTCTAAAGAAAAACACTCCGAACTTGTTCTGGTCATATTTTATCTTCAGCTGATAAATTGCGGCCATTCGGACAGTTCTACGGCAGACAAAAGCCACGGTAAGCTTTCCTCTTGAAGATAAACATGTTGTGAATGAACATCACGTAGCACGAGAAAGTCACGACGCCACACAGAAAAATATGTCTTCACGTGGTGCATGTTAATGTACCATGTGATTGATTTGAAACAAACTCGCGGCGTCAAAAATGTTACTCTGAAGGCACCAAAAAAATTCGTGGGTGTCGCGGTGGATCACCCCAAAACGCAGACCATGCAGACTGCAGACCGTGCAGACCGTGCAGACCGTGCAGACCGCGCAGACCGCGCAGACCGTGCAGACTGAGTATTTTTTTCTCTAACACTCGACTGACTTTCTCACTTTTTTCGGTTCTACAGTTACAAAATAGTGTCGTGATGTTTGTTATTTATCCTTTCGACATCTAACTGTTGATTCAATAGACAAACGCGTTTAAAACACTTTGTATGGGAAATTCCCTTTACCGATCCTAAATATACTAAAATCAACCATAAAATTAAACTTCCGCATATCCTGGGTGCAAACTGCGTCAATTTTTACTTGTTTTTGCATTTGCTTTTGGTTTGGTTCTGGTCACATTAATTAGTTTTCAATTATATATCGGAGTGTTTGTTATGCACGGGCGCACCAGCTCGGTATGTGACTGTTGACGTGTTATAGGCTCCGCAATAGCTTTAGTCCAAAATATTCTGGAGTAACGCTATTTTAAAATGTACAAATAAACCTTACTTGTAATGTAATGTCACAAGCAACATGTGCAGGTTCTACTCAGGTGTACAAAATGTAATATCCAAATTGCTGTTGGAGCGTGACCGCCTGATCACGTCAAAAAAGCCGAGTTAACAGAAAACCAAATAGCATTTGAAATTCTCAGCGCACTACAGTTATCGTAATGAGTTGATACGATGGTTCATTTCTATGGCCTTTATATGGCAGTTGTGTTTTTGTGGCGATTTAGACTACAAGTAGTCCCTCTTTCACTTGGCACGTCGTAGTCGCTTAGTGTGTCGTGCGTGACGCGTAAGGAAAATCTCACGCGAGCAGTTACGGTCACGATCAACGGACTAACCGAAAGAGGCAGTACTCCTTGTCTAAAAGCGATTCTGCACTTTGTGAAGCAAAAGTGATTTGTGGGACAACGTCGCCTAGAGTCACTGACCTTGCTTTGTTTTATAAAGCGGTTAACAGGTTAACGGAGACTAAGAAAATCGAAAAAAAAAACACGAACACATAAACAAATTGGACAAAACAATTAAAACCACAAACCCGTCAAAAATCGACCCAATTTGCACACAGGATATGTGGAAGTTTAATTTTATGCTTGATTTTAGTACATTTAGGATCAGTAAAGGGAATTTCCCATACAAAGTGTATCAATAGTCAGACGTCGAGTTTGCGCGGTCTGTGGATAAATAACAAACATCACGACATATTTAACACTATTTTGTAACTGCAGAACCGAAAAAAGTGAGTCAAGTGTTAGAAAAAAAGTACTCAGTCTGCACGGTCTGCACGATCTGCAGTCTGCAGTCTGCAGTCTGCAGTCTGCAGTCTGCAGTCTGCATGGTCTGCGTTTTGGGGTGACCGGTGTCGCGGTCTACTGGGAAGAGTAATACTTTCCCCTGGGATCTGGGAGCCGCTCAACATGTCTCTCGTGTACCACGTGACCTAAAACGTGCCCAGCATAACGAGCTTTCAGTGGGTCGTGTCTTCATACACGGTTTGAGAAAGCGGGAAAGCTTTAGAACCTCCAAAAATCAGGGCCAACTTTCAAAGTTTGTCTTGTTGGTGGAGTTAAGGATATAGACTTAGATGTAATTTTTAGTCATTTGGGTGATTGCGTGCCGCTCTGCACGAATTCAAGGATAGAAATTTTACGTTACCTTGCACGTGTTTATTTTCGACCAATCATTTTAACAGATTGGATTAGTCTCACATCCTTCAAAATCTCCAAAGCTCTCCTTGCTTCCAACAGTTGCAGGCGTTACGACGTGGTGAGACTGGTTGTATTTTCCTCTTTAGGCTTTGTGCAGTTAAAGATTTCTTTGGATGGCATTTGACATAATTTGTTAACGCTTAATATTCAGTTCGTCGTATTTCTTGTCATATTTCAGACGCTCAATCTGCAGGTTCTAAGAAATGGCTTCCAAACTCCCAGCAAACGTGTCGGTGGTATATGGAAAGTTTGAAGACTTACCTGCGAAGGTGCAAGACTTCGTTGCAGACAAAGTCAAACTGTGCACGCCGGAAAACATCCATGTTTGTGATGGATCAAAAGAAGAGAATGAGTCACTTCTAAAACAGCTAATGGATGATGGAATTGCCACCCCACTTAGCAAACACGACAACTGGTAAGCTTATGTTTAGCCTCTTCGAGGCCCCAGTATTTAAGTTATATTATAACTTTTGTGGAGTAATTTGGACCTTCCATGGTTGCTTTTCAGCTTGATGCAGTCAATCGATAAAAATCGATATCGGTAATCAATCGGATTGGTATCGATTGATTGATGTTTAAAACCAGCAAGAAAGAATTATTTTAGTAGGTGTTCTGGAGTTTGCCTTTTGGTCGAGGGTCGAGGGTAACTAGTCGAGGGTCGAGGGTAAATGGTCGAGGGTCGAGGCTAAATGGTCGAGGGTAACTAGTCGAGGGTCATAAAATTCTTCACAACTATTTTTGAACGTCCTCAAATCAAAATTTCGTGTTTACTAGAGTTTCCGGTTTCTGTTGTATTCTATATAAACACCCAGTGGTATCATGTAGACAAAAGGGTCACCGAAAAAGATTCTACAACAGGTCGGCTAATAGACAGTCAGGACCATTCCAACACGTATTAGGGACTTTAAGATATGGTACGGCGAGGCTGTAGTACGGCGGCAAATAGTGAAGATCACTTCCAGTGACGTCATGTCGCGTTTTCCACTACCGCTTTCCCGCCATAGTCTTGCTTTCTACTACGGGAAAGTGCCTAGTTTCACGTACTCTTCACTATGTGAGTATAAGCCTGCTGTTTACTTCTCATTTTAATGCTTTTTTCAATGTTTAAACAGCCTAGTTTGAAGACAAAGTACTCAATCATAAAAATCCGTTTGAAGATAACTGTTTTCTTTTGAGCCATTATGTACAGGAAAATTTGAACGAATTTAACACCTATCCCGAAGCCTATCGGAAGCGATAGCCATAGTTTTATTGGGGACGCGGTCTGAACAGCCGCAGATAAGAAGGCTTTTGTATCTACTAAGGTTGATGATCTGTGTGTCAAAACTGTATTTTATTAGAGTGAAAGCTTTGATGATTTTTCGGACCTTATCAACATTGGTACGAAACGTTCCTACCCGTGCTAAAATCGAGCTTTTTATCATGTTAAGCTTATTTTTTTAATTTGTGGTTTGAAGTACAGTGGTTCTAAAAGCAGCTAAGAGGCAAATCTTAGTTTTTTGAGAAATATCGACACAAGAGAAGTAAATCATTTTCATTGATCAAGCCTTTGTCGTTATGAAAGTCGGAATAAAGTCGAACGTATCCATGTTTTGTAAAGACACGTAATGCTGAACACCCCGTTGCCGTACAGTGAAATCGTAATCTGGTTGAGGTTTTGTCAGAGGTGAACGAGGGTTGTTCCGCCTAGTCGCTCACGGCCCCGAAAAAGTAGCCGTAGTAGCAAGCCTGCTGTAAGGTGGATCTTAAAGTCCCTATTATCATCCTATAGCGGCTCATAAAACCAAAAAAATCCACTTTTTTCCGGCCAAGGTTTTCCTCAGATATGGGCTTTACAACTCAGTGGTTGCTGCCCAGCGCAATTACGTCAACACGCTTCACAGCCTAAATATTGCTTTTTAAGAAGGCGTTTTAATTGAATGGGCGCAATATGCTGCATGCCTGCGGTATTTCAAAATTTCGTAAGGAAGAGGCAAAACAACGGTACTTAGTGTAACTAGGTTTGTTCAAAATAGGTGGTGGCTTTTTCGAACTACATATAGGAGCACCCAAATAACTTTTTAAATGAGTCGATAAAGCTTCTTGTCGTGGTTATTCAGTTGCGAGATATTAATTTTTGCAGTTTCAAGTCTCGTTTTCCGGAAAAATCGAAAATGTCGTGAGTCTCGGATATATACCCGCTAAAATTACCGTTGTTTCGATCTCTTCCTTTACTCCTCCGTACTTCGCTTTCATTTCGGTATTCCAAGAGGCTTTAAACCGATGGCGTGAATTTCGTGTTAGTGCTTGCTATAGTTGTTTGCCAGCCTGTGAAGTCTGTGAATGCGGCATTTGACAAGTTGTGTTTCTTATGTTGTTATCGTTGTTATCCAAGTTTTTGTTTTACAGACGACAAAAACAATCGCGCTGACCAGTCTCACATAGGACAAAACCAGTGTACGTGGGAAATATTTTTTTAAATACAATGATAAAAATAAAAATTCAAACAGTGAAAGTTACCAGATTAGCAGCCTTTTCATGAACGAGTCAAACGTTAGACAAGAAAACCATTGGGTCTCTGCTATCAATATTCAATATTTGTTGTCCAACTGTACTTCGTAGAGTACAAATAACGCCCAAACGAGTACAAATATCGCGCGGTATTTGTACTCGCGCCAATTCCGTTCCGCTTCGCATACTTCTGTCACGCATTCCCCGTAAATAAAATATCCACGATACTCACCCGCACGGACATACTCATTTGGCGTGTAGGATAATAAATCTCTTATTAGACGTTTTGTTGTAGAAGAAGAGATAGAAATACTGTTCTTTCTGTGATACAGGCGAACATCCGGTTGCGACCACCTACTCTGCTCAGCAACCAGTTTTCTAAAATACCAAAAGTTTCCACTTTAAATCACTATATTTGAAACTTCTTGTATGCAACTACCTCTCTTAAACGACTTCGACCACTCTTTTAGAGCTAAAAGTTTGAAATTTGTTGTTACTTTTTAACTAACCGTAAGTGATCGCTTGACAGATTAGAGAGCGGAAATTGGATAATAAGGTGTTATTATCACATTCCTAGATAGTACAAGAGATAGAAATTTCTCGATGGGAAATACCGGATGTTTTCTCGAAATTAACTCTTTCTCACGTCTAAAACTTTCAAGAAAAAAATGCACATACATTGTGCTCTATTAGTCTTAAAAGAGACGACCTTAAATGTCTTCAGTTAAAGAAAATTAGAGCTGAGATCCTGCTTCAAAGTTCTCTTAAGAACAGTCCGGGAGAACAGTCAACAGTTCAATGGTATTGAACTTCCTGTCACGCTTCTTTCCTTTTGGTTGCTTTATTTGGGAATAATTCTGGGTTTTAAATTGTACGGAATTTTGAACGCTGGATTTCTAAATCATTAAGTTAGAGTTTGCCTTTTGGTCGAGGGTCGAGTCAACAGTTTAAGGGAAGCTACAATATAATCCGGCAGTATAACAAATGTTAGCCTGTTCCAACTAACGAAAGCCTGGAACAGGCTAAAAAACACATGATTCCACTAGATGTTAATGTAAAATAAAACAGAAACCGGAAACTCGAGTTAACACGAAATTTTGATTTGAGGACGTTCAAAAGTAATTGTGAAAATTTTTTCGACCCTCGACCCTCGACCAAAAGGCAAACTCTAACTTAATGATTTCGAAATCCAGCGTTCAAAATTCCGTACAATTTAAAAGCCAGAATATTCCCAAATAAAGCAACCAAAAGGAATGAAGCGTGACAGGAAGTTCAATACCATTGAACTGTTGACTGTTCTCCCAGACTGTTAACGAAACTTTGAAGCAGGATCTCAGCTCTAATTTTCTTTAACTGCAAGACATTTAAGGTCGTCTCTTTAAGACTAATAGAGCACAATGTATGTGCATTTTTTTTCTTGAAAGTTTTAGACGTGAGAAAGAGTTAATTTCGAGAAAACATCCGGTATTTCCCATCGAGAAATTTCTATCTCTTGTACTATCCAGGAATGTGATAATATTGTAATAACACCTTATTATCCAATTTCCGCTCTCTAATCTGTCGAGCGATCACTTACGGTTAGTTAAAGGGCCCTAGTCAGCCACACCTTTGTTTTTGTTTACATGCGAGAATTTGGTTATTTTTTTTACTCGGAGCCTGTCGAAACGAAGAAAAAACACTTTGAAACTACTCAAGTTAATTAAACATACCTTCAGGACCACAGCTTACAGTAAAACAATAAGGATTTGCTTCACCATGCTATATCAATAATTTCGATGTCATCGAAAATGGCAGAGGCTGACTAGGGTCCTTTAAAAAGTAACAAAAAATTTCAAACTTTTAGCTCTAAAAGAGTGGTCGAAGTCGTTTAAGAGAGGTAGTTGCATACAAGAAGTTTCAAATATAGTGATTTAAAGTGGAAACTTTTGGTATTTTAGAAAACTGGTTGCTGTGCAGAGTAGGTGGTCGCAACCGGATGTTCGCCTGTATCACAGAAAGAACAGTATTTCTATCTCTTCTTCTACAACAAAACGTCTAATAAGAGATTTATTATCCTACACGCCAAATGAGTATGTCCGTGCGGGTGAGTATCGTGGATAGTTTATTTACGGGGAATGCGTGACAGAAGTATGCGAAGCGTAACGGAATTGGCGCGAGTACAAATACCGCGCGATATTTGTACTCGTTTCGAATATTTGTACTCTACGAAGTACAGTTGGACAACAAATATTGAATATTGATAGCAGAGACCCAATGGTTTTCTTGTCTAACGTTTGACTCGTTCATGAGAAGGCTGCTAAGGCTGGTAACTTTCACTGTTTGAGTTTTATTTTTATTTGTATTTAAAAAAATATTTCCCACGTACACTGGTTTTGTCCTATGTGAGACTGGTCAGCGCGATTGTTTTGTCGTCTGTAAAACAAAAACTTGGATAACAACGATAACAACATAAGAAACACAACTTGTCAAATACCGCATTCACAGACTTCACAGGCTGGCAAACAACTATAGCAAGCACTAACACGAAATTCACGCCATCGGTTTAAAGCCTCTTGGAATTCCGAAATCAAAGCGAAGTACGGAGGAGTAAAGGAAGAGATCGAAACAATGGTACTTTTAGCGGGTATATATCCGAGACTCGCGACATTTTCGATTTTTCCGGAAAACGAGACTTGAAACTGCAAAAATTAATATCTCGCAACTGAATAACCATGACAAGAAGCTTTATCGACTCATTTAAAAAGTTATTTGGGTGCTCCTACATGTAGTTGGAAAAAGCCACCACCTATTTTGACAAACCTAGTTACACTAAGTACCGTTGTTTTGCCTCTTCCTTATGAAATTTTAATCCGCAGATGCAGCATATTGCGCCCATTCAATTAAAAGCCTTCTTAAAAACAATATTTAGGCTGTGAAGCGTGTTGACGTAATTGCGCTGGGCAGCATCCACTGAGTTGTAAAGCCATATCTGAGGAAAACTTGGCCGGAAAAAAGTGGATTCTTTTTGGTTTTATGAGCCGCTATAGGATGATAATAGGGACTTTAAGATCCACTACAGCAGGCTGCTACTACGGCTACTTCGGCCGTGAGAGACTAGGCCGAAAACCCGTTCCCTCTGCAAACCTCAAACAGATTACGATTTAACTGTACGGCAACGGGGTGTTCAGCATTACGTGTCTTTACAAAAATGGATACGTTCGACTTTATTCCGACTTTCATAACGACAAAGGCTTGATCAATGAAAATGATTTACTTCTCTTGTGTCGATATTTCTCAAAAAAACTAAGATTTGCCTCTTAGCTGCTTTTAGAACCACTGTACTTCAAACCACAAATTAAACAAAATAAGTTAACACTGATAAAAAGCTCGATTTTAGCACGGGTAGGATGTTCGTACAATGTGATAAGTCCGAAAATACAAAGCTTTCAATCTAATAAATACAGTTTGAACGATCTCAACTTAGTAGATACAAAGCCTTCTTATCTGCGGCTGTTCAGACCGGTCAATAAAATATGGCTATCGCTAGATAGGCTTCGGGATAGGTGTTAAATTCGTTCAAATTTTCCGTACAAATGGCAAAGAAACAGTTATCTTCAAACGGATTTTTATGATTGAGTACTTTGTCTTCAAACTAGGCTGTTTAAACATTGAAAAAAGCATTAAAATGAGAAGTAAACAGCAGGCTTATACTCACATAGTGAAGAGTACGTGAAACTAGGCACTTTCCCGTAGTAGAAAGCAAGACTATGGCGGGAAAGCGGTAGTGGAAAACGCGACATGACGTCACTGGAAGTGATCTTCACTATTTGCCGCCGTACTACAGCCTCGCCGTACCATATCTTAAAGTCCCTAATACGTGTTGGAATGGTCCTGACTGTCTATTAGCCGACCTGTTGTAGAATCTTTTTCGGTGACCCTTTTGTCTACATGATACCACTGGGTGTTTATATAGAATACAACAGAAACCGGAAACTCTAGTAAACACGAAATTTTGATTTGAGGACGTTCAAAAATAGTTGTGAAGAATTTTATGACCCTCGACTAGTTACCCTCGACCATTTAGCCTCGACCCTCGACCATTTACCCTCGACCCTCGACTAGTTACCCTCGACCCTCGACCAAAAGGCAAACTCCAGAACACCTACTAAAATAATTCTTTCTTGCTGGTTTTAAACATCAATCAATCGATACCAATCCGATTGATTACCGATATCGATTTTTATCGATTGACTGCATCAAGCTGAAAAGCAACCATGGAAGGTCCAAATTACTCCACAAAAGTTATAATATAACTTAAATACTGGGGCCTCGAAGAGGCTAAACATAAGCTTACCAGTTGTCGTGTTTGCTAAGTGGGGTGGCAATTCCATCATCCATTAGCTGTTTTAGAAGTGACTCATTCTCTTCTTTTGATCCATCACAAACATGGATGTTTTCCGGCGTGCACAGTTTGACTTTGTCTGCAACGAAGTCTTGCACCTTCGCAGGTAAGTCTTCAAACTTTCCATATACCACCGACACGTTTGCTGGGAGTTTGGAAGCCATTTCTTAGAACCTGCAGATTGAGCGTCTGAAATATGACAAGAAATACGACGAACTGAATATTAAGCGTTAACAAATTATGTCAAATGCCATCCAAAGAAATCTTTAACTGCACAAAGCCTAAAGAGGAAAATACAACCAGTCTCACCACGTCGTAACGCCTGCAACTGTTGGAAGCAAGGAGAGCTTTGGAGATTTTGAAGGATGTGAGACTAATCCAATCTGTTAAAATGATTGGTCGAAAATAAACACGTGCAAGGTAACGTAAAATTTCTATCCTTGAATTCGTGCAGAGCGGCACGCAATCAACCCAAATGACTAAAAATTACATCTAAGTCTATATCCTTAACTCCACCAACAAGACAAACTTTGAAAGTTGGCCCTGATTTTTGGAGGTTCTAAAGCTTTCCCGCTTTCTCAAACCGTGTATGAAGACACGACCCACTGAAAGCTCGTTATGCTGGGCACGTTTTAGGTCACGTGGTACACGAGAGACATGTTGAGCGGCTCCCAGATCCCAGGGGAAAGTATTACTCTTCCCAGTAGACCGCGACACCGGTCACCCCAAAACGCAGACCATGCAGACTGCAGACTGCAGACTGCAGACTGCAGACTGCAGACTGCAGATCGTGCAGACCGTGCAGACTGAGTACTTTTTTTCTAACACTTGACTCACTTTTTTCGGTTCTGCAGTTACAAAATAGTGTTAAATATGTCGTGATGTTTGTTATTTATCCACAGACCGCGCAAACTCGACGTCTGACTATTGATACACTTTGTATGGGAAATTCCCTTTACTGATCCTAAATGTACTAAAATCAAGCATAAAATTAAACTTCCACATATCCTGTGTGCAAATTGGGTCGATTTTTGACGGGTTTGTGGTTTTAATTGTTTTGTCCAATTTGTTTATGTGTTCGTGTTTTTTTTTTCGATTTTCTTAGTCTCCGTTAACCTGTTAACCGCTTTATAAAACAAAGCAAGGTCAGTGACTCTAGGCGACGTTGTCCCACAAATCACTTTTGCTTCACAAAGTGCAGAATCGCTTTTAGACAAGGAGTACTGCCTCTTTCGGTTAGTCCGTTGATCGTGACCGTAACTGCTCGCGTGAGATTTTCCTTACGCGTCACGCACGACACACTAAGCGACTACGACGTGCCAAGTGAAAGAGGGACTACTTGTAGTCTAAATCGCCACAAAAACACAACTGCCATATAAAGGCCATAGAAATGAACCATCGTATCAACTCATTACGATAACTGTAGTGCGCTGAGAATTTCAAATGCTATTTGGTTTTCTGTTAACTCGGCTTTTTTGACGTGATCAGGCGGTCACGCTCCAACAGCAATTTGGATATTACATTTTGTACACCTGAGTAGAACCTGCACATGTTGCTTGTGACATTACATTACAAGTAAGGTTTATTTGTACATTTTAAAATAGCGTTACTCCAGAATATTTTGGACTAAAGCTATTGCGGAGCCTATAACACGTCAACAGTCACATACCGAGCTGGTGCGCCCGTGCATAACAAACACTCCGATATATAATTGAAAACTAATTAATGTGACCAGAACCAAACCAAAAGCAAATGCAAAAACAAGTAAAAATTGACGCAGTTTGCACCCAGGATATGCGGAAGTTTAATTTTATGGTTGATTTTAGTATATTTAGGATCGGTAAAGGGAATTTCCCATACAAAGTGTTTTAAACGCGTTTGTCTATTGAATCAACAGTTAGATGTCGAAAGGATAAATAACAAACATCACGACACTATTTTGTAACTGTAGAACCGAAAAAAGTGAGAAAGTCAGTCGAGTGTTAGAGAAAAAAATACTCAGTCTGCACGGTCTGCGCGGTCTGCGCGGTCTGCACGGTCTGCACGGTCTGCACGGTCTGCAGTCTGCATGGTCTGCGTTTTGGGGTGATCCACCGCGACACCCACGAATTTTTTTGGTGCCTTCAGAGTAACATTTTTGACGCCGCGAGTTTGTTTCAAATCAATCACATGGTACATTAACATGCACCACGTGAAGACATATTTTTCTGTGTGGCGTCGTGACTTTCTCGTGCTACGTGATGTTCATTCACAACATGTTTATCTTCAAGAGGAAAGCTTACCGTGGCTTTTGTCTGCCGTAGAACTGTCCGAATGGCCGCAATTTATCAGCTGAAGATAAAATATGACCAGAACAAGTTCGGAGTGTTTTTCTTTAGACGCAAAACGCCCGTTAAGCTTTCCAATTGAAGATAAACATGCGGTGAATGAACATCACGTAGCACGAAAAAGTCATGACGCCACACACAAAAAAATTTCCTCACGTGGTGCATTTCAAAGTACCACATGATTGGTTTGAAACAAACTTGGGGCATCAAAAACGTTACTCTAAAGGCGGCCAAAATAATTTCGTGGGTGTCGCGGTCTACTGGGAAGAGTAATAATGGTGGAACATACATAGATACATACATAACAAAATGTTTCAAGTGACTACTCAGATCTTGAGTACATATGGAGTTTAATACAAATCTGTTTCGTAGGCTAACATAAAGCTAGCCCTCTCATCAGTCAGTTAGTGGGCTAGCTTTATGTTAGCCTACGAAACAGATTTGTATTAAACTCCATATGTACTCAAGATCTGAGTAGTCACTTGAAACATTTTGTTATAACTGCTCCTTCATTGTAGAGCACTATATTGGCTCCAGCGGTGATCAGCACCTAAACTGAACTAGATACATACATACGTTTATTGTAACTCCCAAACTGGGCTTTTCAGTCACAATGTCTACAACATTAATATAGCCTAGAAATAACTACATAAATACAAAAAAAAAAACTAATACAATGTAGTTAATGTACAAATAAGAGCAATAAAAGAGGAACCACCAGTCCTCTTTCCGTCACACGCACAAGTAAAAGAAACGAAACCGGTCTCTCAAGGACGCAAAGAAACCCTTCGAGATTAAATGGAAAGTTCTGAAAAAAATGGCGGATCCGCCATTTTGAAAATCGTCGAGGAGAAGGCCCTGGGGACGAGGTTGGTCCATGTTTTACAAATCTAATCAACGTTTTACAAATCCAATCCAGTCCATATTTTACAATATGCCCTGCAACGTTTTTTACAAAATTAACAGTTCAGGGTGCTTGAATGAACGGATACGTAGTATAACTCAACGTATAAGTGACATAATTCTCTGAATGAATGATCTTTTAAGATTTGTCTACCGCTGACCGCTCAACAGTCTCTACTCGGTTGTATTAAGAGGAATGAAGGTCTTCCCAGACACCTTTGCGTTGTTCGATTTTACAAGATGGCGCCTGTTTTGAGAACATGCGGCGAATTTCGGAGGGTCCCCTATACTTTTTTCGCGACGCGTGAATGGGCATTTTTGCTTTGCGTGAAGCGTGAATGAGGATTTATTTTTTCCGTGATTCGTGAATCTATATTTTTCCGTCCTCGGGAAACTGGTTTTCGATTTTTTCGTGATCCGTAAAATATGCATTTACTTTCGCGTGATTTGTGAACCAACGACTTCTGCGGGAATAATTTTTCACTTTTTTGGAGATTTTAAGGTCATTAAAGCTTGTAAACTACACCAAATTAGATGTAAAACCTGCCCATTCGATGCGCTTGCGGATGAAAAACTGATCAATAACTAACCATACCGACAGTGAACCTGGAGGGCCTAGCATCTGCAATCACGGACAAGAGTCGTGGGACCAATTTGCACTTTTCGGTTTTTGAGCGCACGTCAGACACGAATACAACCTCACCTGCCTAACTTCACCACCCCCATCTCCAATACAATGTTGAAAACTACCTACAATTCCATCTGATTTTCAACATTGTATTGGAGGGGCGGGGAAATGTAACCCGTTTTTAAACTTCACTTTAAACACGGATAATTTCATTAAATTACTGAAGTGTCCCAAGGACTTTTGTCCACAATTGTCTGCTTTTCAAGTCTCATGGAAAAATACACAATTAGGATGATCTTTTTTAGCTCCAAGTGCATTTAGAACCTGATAATGTGAACATATGACATTAGAAAGGCATTTCTAAAAGTTTTTACACGGCTTTTCCGTATTTGTCAATGGTTTTGGACCCACCGGGAAAGGTGTTGATCTCAGATAATATAGAAACTTTTGTATGTGATGGCTGTGATAATGGCGTCGCTTGATTTGGATACATAACGAATTGTTTACATTGTAACGTACAGTTGTGCAGATACTTCAAGTAGTAAACTACACATTTGGTATTTAAGTCAATCTTAATCTTAGTGATCACTTTAGCAGTTATTACAGCGAGTTACAGGGAGTAAGAAGATACTGAGGCGCTATACTCTTCGGGTAGTGACGTCAGCATTCATTGGTCATCGCACAGTACTCAACGGCGAATGAAGACTGTTAAAAGACTGAACAACTAAGAAAACCAGCAAAATATTTTTCAACACGAGATTTATGGTAATTTTTCGAAATTATTTCACAAAAGTCTCGCACAGCACGCTGACAGTGAATGTAACGGTACTCACTCAATTCAGCGTGGAAGAGTTGACTTAAACACAATTACAAGTGAAAAGTGTGTACCGTGTTTGCAGAGCTCAAAATTAAGTTTTTTTCCAGCAATTAAGGTGAAGAAAGACCGATTGCCAAGCACAGTTCACTTCAACGTGCCTTAAATGTAAGCTTTCGGAAATAAATAGGCAGAACTTAAGGTTTCAAACTGCGTACTGTTGCTGGTTATTATTACCGTTTTGCAAATAAAGAGTGACTAACTCATTGTGCATAACACTAAGAAATGTCGCTAAATATTATTTCGTAGACAAACAAAGAAAAATGACTTCCAATGGCTGGAAACAACTTTCTAATATCTTGTTTGGTGCCCTGTGGACGAAATTATAGTTTGCGATGCCCGCTCATGCAATTGCACGGTATCATCTATTCATGCTACTGATGGTTTCGAGATTTAAAATTTCCGCTTGTTTTCCCAGGGTAAAAACCTTCTGATTTTCTTAAAAAAAGACTTGTTAGTTCTTGCAAGAGATGATAGTCTCTTGGTTCTTGTCGTATGCATCATGATCTACAATGCCCGTTGCTGCCTTGACCGTTAACTTCATAGATGTCCTTTCAAATACCTCACACGCGAGTCTGAGATAAAACAAGTTCCGATTTACACTTCGCGTAGGGGAAAATTGAAAAGGAAAAAAAGAGTTAATAAACCAGAACATAGCTCAAAACTGGTCATCGTATTACGCTCCATTCACAGAGTCGAGAAATACACACATTTAGAACGTGAAAAGCCACTGAAATACATTTTCGTAATGATTGTATTTGTACATATGTTTACGCAACGTGAATATGATTTGTATTTTTACGTGAAACGTGATTCCTTGCTTTTTTCTGTGAACGTGAAGCTGTTTTTCGGATTTTGCGTGATGCGTGAAAAGGCCAATTACTTTTGCGTGAAGGTGTTTTCAGAAAAGGTATAGGGGACCCTCATTTCGGAGCTTTTTGAGTTCGATTTTCTTCGAGACGAAGCCCTTATCCGAGGTTAGTACACTTGATATTACATCTTTATTGTTTTATCTTCTATCGGCAGACTATTTTGTGGGAATTTATCATTCAACATATATATTTTACGATGCTTTTATAATCAGTGTTTCAAACCTTTTGTAAACACGGCTTTGACTGGGTGCATAAATTCATGTGTAGTTCAATTCTGCTGGAGTTATTCCAATCTACGATAAATATTTTAGTTCTAGAAACGTCCATACACAAATGAATACCAAAGTGACCCTTAGTGACCCAGGATTTCTAACTTTTTGAAGGTTTTGAAAATGAGACAAATCGGGAATTGCACAGACTATACATATCACATGCTGTGCAAGATACTACCGTGTGAGACACGAAAAGGAAAGGATATGCAATTATTATTGCTTTTCATAATTAAGCAGAGTAGGAGTGCAATTAACACTTTCATAATATATGCTGTCTAAATGATTATTGGTTTATTTTCTTAGGTGTAACAGCCGACATGGATTCCACAAATTTGAGTGCTAACCGGGCCAGTTACACCCTCATGATCCCATAATGGGGCAAACTCCATCAAAGCCCAAAAGAAAGAAAATTGGACTTCCACGAGGAAACCATTATTTGTTGACCAGGCTGTTGATATTGAATTTTGATATATCAAAAGTCAGTTATTACAACTTCATGAAGTATAACGGAATGCTTTCCCTGTGTTTTCATGTTACATTAATCATTCATAAGACCAAAGTTATCAACAAAAATAGTTGAGATTAAAAATTACAGAGCATTTGCATGTGTATATTATTTAGTAATTTAATCTAAATTGTGCAAGTTCCAGGGCAGTGAGACTCTTTTACAAAATGATATATTGTTTCTGACCAGTAAATTTTATAGTTGCTGCCGCAGCGAGTGAGCCTAAAGCGAACGAGCGAGGCAGCTCTGTAAAAAGCAGAAGATTACATTTTAGGGGCTTGCAATCATTTTTTCTTACTAAACGCAAGGAACTGTGGTTATGCGCGAATGGAAGATTTACGATGCGCTCTGGTATGCGCAAGGAATTGTGGTTATGCGCGAACGGAAAGATTTTAGGATGCGCAGTGATATGGCGCAAGGAATTATGGTTATGCGCCAATGGATGATTTAGGATGCCCAGTGAAACCATGTGCTTTCTTGTTACTGTTTTCGATTCTTGCTTTTATTCTTCAGATTACTAGGGTATCTAAAAGATAGTAAATTGCTGCGGCACATTCTGTTGATAGTGACATATTTTACGTAGTCTCTAATCTATCTGCGCGTTCCAAGTCTTACATTATAACCTTTATTTCTTAAAGTAGTGTCAAATTGTGGTGTGTAAATTAAACTTTTTAAGGATTAAACCACTGCAGAAACCGTGTACCGTGTCCTTGTATGTATCAACTCAGTTAATGCATCATGACGCATCGATGGCGAGGTGTGACAAGGGTTACCGGTCCACCGATTACCGATTACCAATAATTTAATAACATAAAACCACAAGCCGAAGAGATCGAGATTCGTTCTACCTTGTTTAGTTGAGTAAAACACTCACACTGCTCGTGTTACGTTGAACGATGTGCTGCACCGGCGGTAGCCCTAAGATATCAACTTACTTTGTATAAATAGCTTAGTTGTGTCATATTTTTTAAACGACTAAAATCAGCTACGAAGGCAATGCAAATGACTACTGCACAATCACAACAAGAAAGTCACAAAACAAGAGCGCGACTTGTGTTGTTTTGAAAACCATACTAGAAAAAAAAGAACGTGCGCGCATTAAGGACGTTCGCGCGAAAATTTTCTGACATTGATTTTTTTCTGAAAATTTTGCCATTGAAAGATAATGAGTCAGTGATGTCAGACATGTAAAAAAATTGGGGGGTCACCGACTTCGTTTCAGAGAGAACATGCCCGGAAGAACACCTAAATCTGAGTAAATCGGGCTTCATCGGCGAAAATGACCACAGTGGCTGAAAGTCCCGAAATATTGCAATTAGAGTTTTCAAGGGAAGTGCTCTCTGCCAAATATGGTTTAACTGGACCTATTAAGAGAATTTAGTCAACTGGTGAGGGCCCTCAAAGAACAAGTTCGCATTTAGCGACCATTGTTTCACGTGCCTTACAGCCGCAAGATGGCAGAATTCCATGTCCCGTGGACAGAAATCTTGCATTTTTTTTAACTTCCCACATTGATTTTTTGCTCATTTTTGGAAAGTGTGGAGATAATTGTAAATTAAATCTGTTTCTGAAAAGAAAAGTAGGGGTCACCGAACGTTCAAGATCGTTAAAGCCAATCAAAACTATAGCAATGGGCACCTGCCCTATCATTGTTCACTTTAGCACTTAGCGCGCGCGCTCGATGCATGACGTGGCACGTGAATTTCGTGCGCAGTAAGAATGCGCAGTAACAATTGGCGCGAACGTCCTTAAATGTCGCTCGCTCAAGACAACGGAACATTTGTCAAATCACGTGACAAATAACATGTAATTTACATACAGACAAGCAAACGAACTTCGTTTGAACAGCTTTTTCATCTCGACTACTTTACTCTCGTTCGAACAGCTAATTCACCTCGACTACTTTACTTGGCGGCGAGTTGGTTGGTGACGAGATGGTTTCTTGGTGGCGAAACTCCCTTGTGTCGAGATGACCGGATACCGCGACAAGGGATCGAGACAAGACAGACAATAAAAAGCACATACACATATGATAAACATCTACCTCCCCTTTACCAGAAAATCGAAAGATGTGGAAATTCAGTGAAAGATGTGAAAATTGTAGCAGCAAAAATCTCACTTATAAATTCTGTAGCGGTATGTTATGTACGCATTAAATGTCTTTAGAGTGTTGACATTGTTGAAGACGCTTCCATCGCCGGATGTGTGAAAATGCTTAGACTTAAGTTTAAATTCATGTTTGGATGAAAGGAAAAGATCGTAGCATATATGAAGTAAGTGTGTTCTGCAGTTTCCGTTTGTTTTAAATATTCTACAAGTTTTAGTAAAAAAAAGATGCCACAGTTATTGATCCAGATTTACAAACTTTCACGTACTGCATTTAAAACAAAAGCAAGAGCTGTGAAAGTCAATCATCGTGCACATCGTTTTACAAGTAAATCGGATCTATCTGCAAGTACCGGAAAGCTTTGTATTTTTGGTAACTTGGGAATAGTCTTTATTTGGAGT
>JAHPZR010044460.1:5000-10656 GCA_019787425.1 Platygyra sinensis
GAGGGGGGGGGGAGGGCATTGGTATATTGGTTTCTCAGTTATCAGTTAAGTAAGCAATAAAGCGGCCACTAGCTAATTCTGCCCGTTTCCCAGCATTTGCACCCCATTCAGTTGAATTCCAAAAAGGGACGTGACGTGTTTGTCATGTACTGAGCGACCTCTCTGTGGAATGAGTTGCAGCCTGCGCTGAAACTTAGCCCATCTGTGGCGGCGTTGAAGTGCTTACTCAGGCATAAGCTTCTTGATGACTGCCTTTTTTAATATTTGTCTTTGTTATCATCCTCTATTTTCCAATTCCCCATCATGTATTATGTTTGCCCCACACGTTTTGCATAAGCTATTGTTGTGAAATACTCTTGGGATTATGCAGACCTCTCAAGTTCATTTCATAGCAATAGTTTATGCAAAATTTGGGAGGGGGGGGCAAACATAGTGCATTATGGGGGATTGCAAAATAGAGAATTGTCATTTACTTAATTTTAATTGTGCGATGTAAAATTGACTCTGAAAACTGAAAAGCCCCTTGTGGACAAGCCAATTAAGTATGTATGCATATGTGTACCGTTGGTATTTCAATTTCCTATTAATGAAATCTTTTCATTCTAACGAAATGACTCGAGCGAGTCTTAGTTAACCTGGCTGAGTATTACTTTTTTCCAGCTGCAAATATGCTTCAAAGCCGCAAAAGAACTGCTCAACAGATGACGGGAGTAGGGGTAAAGAGGCAACGGATTGCTAAACCAGCACCAATGTACAGCCACAGGCGAAACATGTTCCCAAAGGGTGATCACGGCCATCATAAGCCCTGGGCTGCACTTGGGGCCTGGTTTATGGGACCCAAGGCAGAAAATGGAGATGTGTTCCAAGATCTTGTGACTCAAACTATCGATTCACAGATAAAATTCCGTCGACACGTGTGAGTATTTTTTCTTTCTTTTAGCAATAAAAGCGTTTCAATGCTTATAATTTTTCTCTTCTGGTAAAAGAAAAAGTAATAAAAGTATTCGTAAGGGTGTGATTGATAGATATTATTGCCTATTTACATGTTTAAACAAAACACCAAGGTATGTACCTTCGCACGCTTACTCATTGAATTGGTGCATTGGTTAGAGGAAAACCCAAAAACGAACACATGCGTCAACGAGTCTTTTCTACAAACTGCATATGTAACACTTGTCAGAATTAAGTGGACGTTTGCGTGATTATCTAAATATCGAATATTTTTCATCTTTTTGTGCTGAAATCCCAACCGCCCAATAACCCACGCAAACGCTTATTGATCAGTTTGGTCCTCCCTGGAAGGTGGAGACTCGATCAGTTGTGACACACACCCGCTTCGTCGTCAAAATTTAAAAAAGAGAAACAACATGCCGCATTGTCAGGGAAGATTAACAGTGCTAAAATCCCTAAGGTGTGGGGGGTATTCTGAGATAGAAAACTATTGGAACAATTAAACAAGTTTTCAATATTTGCACTGCACAGCTGAACAATAAAACTTCAACCAGCGGATACATGCATGCGCTGCCGGCGCCGTGTAAGTACTTCCACCAAAAATGATATACAGCCAAAGGGAAGCATTTGCCTCCCATTTCTAACCAAACTTTAAAAGCATTGGATAAAAAGGTAAAGCCTTTTCTAATAAATGTTCATGCGTTTTGCCTTCTAGCTCTTTGGTCAATATTTTCCTGTTTAGTGCTTTGAAGATGGCGTCAATTACGTAACGATTCTATTTTGTTATGCATCTATAGTGTTATTTATCCATAGAGTTATCAGAAAGACAACTGAATGGAATGAAGTTGTTATACTTATACTCAATGAGAACAAATGTTTTCAATTTCAGTTATTTTCCATGTGATCCTCCTTATGTGACAGACGAGCTTCGTAAGGCAGAAGCCTTCCAAGATTCCATGGATAAGTTGAAAACGGAGATGGAAGCACTGCAAAATAAAATGATGAATTCTGTGCCATTCTACAGTTCGCGATACAAGGTAACTAAATACTTTGATCACCGGCCCGGCTTTTAATGACTTCAACTTCGATTTAGCAAAACAAAACAAACAAACAAAAGAGGAAGGGATCGTGATGAGTTAATTCGCTTTCTTTGTAACTAAAGTTGAAAGAGGACTGACTGAAACTCCTTGACACTTGTTAAATCGTGTGAATGCCATCAGTAAAAAGCTGAGATTAATTTTTACATCTCCAGCTGCATTTCCACTGTAACATTGCAAAATTTTGTTTCCGTCCTTAATCATTATTCATTAGTTTAAACAAGTTATGTAATTCTTGTAGTGGAGTGCTTTGTAGCTTCTATGTAGTTTTGCAAAATTCCTGTTATATAACGTGTGCGGAGAACTAGCATCCATTGTTAAGTAACGTCTTGGAATCGTCATAATTGCCTCACAAAATCAGCTGTAGGTTGTAAAGTATTTTTAGTTTAATTGAGGTCTTACAGATCGATGCGTACAAGCATTAAAAATACGAACTACAGAGAGAATACATTGCACTAGAAGAATTACGTAACTTATTTAATTATTTATCTGTCAGTTGTTAGGGGAATCTTAGAATAAACGAGGTTTTGATAGCAGCTACTTTTTTACTAATGGAGTAAATTAGGTTTTCATTTTATATCGTGGAAATGGATTTTTATTGAACATTATTATAATTTTTTTTTTGCGATAAAACGGTTTGAAATTTCATTTTTTAACTGCATCCATTAGTACAATTAAACAAAAAAGAGCTCTTATTTAACTTGCAGCGCCAAATAAAATAGTACTTTCAAATGTAGCTGTAAGGTACAATCCACAACGAAATCTCAGTTTCTCGAGTCCTCGATTTTCCAACCCTTTGATTGACACAAACTAAATGAAATTGCCTTCTCCTTAGCTATAGTCGGGCACTGAAATCTTACCCTCGATTTCTGGTACTACTCGATTTTTCAAACCATTTTTTTTGTATGTTCCCTAGATGGTTAAAAAAATCAGGATTCCACTGTAAGGAACACCTTTGTGGAGCAAGTTACTGTAAGAGTGACGTGTCCTTCTCAAGAACACGATAATTCATGGCCAAAATTTGCTCCCTCTCTTCTCTAGATCCGGGATCCAACATACTTGCAATTCACCATTGCTTTAATTCTCAAGCAATGTCTGTACTCTACATCAAATATAATTGCAGTTCTTGTATCTACACGTAGGGCCATGTCAACTGGGACGTAGCGATGCCAGCCCACCTTGGTTTATATCTGTGCTTTGCTGTATAACCAGAACAACTGCGCGGCGGAGGCCTCTACCGTTACCACTTCGTTTCGAGCTGGAAGTTGGGACCGACTTGTGTGTCATGATGGGATATGACAGGGATAAGAGCATGGGACATTTGGTCACTGGGGATCCGTTGCCAACATTGAAGCTCTTTGGGCTGCAAGAAACGTCAAGTTTTTTCCATTGGCACTACAGAGGGCTCTAACGAAAGAAAAGAAATTGGCTAAAGCAAAACATTATAAAGTAACTATGTAATGTTTCGTATGTTGTAATTTTTCCTTTTTCTACAAACAAGCCCTTCTAACTACCCGTCGTTAAACTAATTTGTGTTGTAAGTTAATGTAACATCCGCTAAGTCTACTAAAACTTTTTTTTTCTTGGTAGCTATAGGCCCTTCTTCTCCAACTAGTAATGCTAATTTAACTGAAACAGTACGTGTTTCCCTTTTAGGTTTATATGCTCAGCGGTTTAACTATGATAAATGTTTTGCACATTCAGATATGGATGGATACGCGAGTTTATTTTATTTATTTATTTATTTTTTTTATTTTTTTTTTTTTTACTGTAGTACTATTAATGTGAAGTGTCTCACAAAAGCTTTCACGTGACCTGACGACAGCGAAATCGTTACCTAATTAATTAGTTTCTGAGTGTTTTAGTTTTATAAATTGGAATTCAAAAATACGTTTTAGTTATATAACAATTATTCCATGAGCCCGCGTTGGATTATCAAGTGATAAAATAACCAAAGAGCGCGTAGCGCGAGTTGGTTATAATCACTTCATATCCAACAAGGGCGAATGGAATAATTGTTTTAGTAAATTCTCAAACCGGGTTTTGCCGCCGAGTTTTATTTCCACAATTTTACAAAGCGAAAAATTTTAAACTTGACGCACTATTTTCCATATGACGTAAAACTCCGACTATTGGCTCATAGTCGGAGTTTTTTAGCCAATCAGAAAGCTAGAAATGCAATAGTCGGAGCTGAGAATTTACTAAAACTTGATATTCCTTTTATACCTCTGTTTATTTCTCTTTTCCTTTTTTAATAGGTTTTCTTTCCTCAAAGAGGAAAGGAAGGCGAACGAGGTGAACTTACAAGTGGTTCTGAATGGGAACTCCTGAATCTCGAGACTCCTTCTATTCTTGCCATGCCAACCGATGTAGAGAAATTGACGGGATTAGAACACGGTGAATTTATGGACATTATGTCTGATTACCTCTACGAATCCATTGGAGCTGCCGAATTTGGTCGCCGACATCCTTTGATAGAGAAGTCTTGTGTTGTGGTACCAAGCACTGCTCACATTTCCTTTACTAAAGCGGTGACTATTTTGGGATTAGGGAAGAATAGCCTCGTTCCAGTAGCAGTCGATGAAGATTCCCGAATGGACGCCAAAGGTAAGCCGGGTTAATGCTACTAAAGGCGAGACGATAATTAATCTTCAAACTAACAGAACGTGACTGAAGAGAGACTCTCTTTCCCAAAAGTGTGCACCGGACAAACCATACATATGTAATATTTATCAAATTACCACCTGAAAACGTTTCGTTCTTGCGTTGACGACACGCGTAACGTAGTCAAATTTGTCTCCTACAAAACTCACAGTTACGTAATATAATTGAAACGTTTGGCTTTTTCTCTGTGTACGTACACAAAACAAAAAGGACATATGCAAAATTCCTTGATCATTCAATATGTTACTTGACTAGTCCATAATAACATTTTTCTTTGAAAGAGATCTCGAAACTTTCACCAAGGCATAGCTCCTAGACTTGCATATATTAAGACACATTCAGATATACGTAGTTTCATTAAAGGTAAACTGTGTTCTTCAAGTTGATAAAAAAAAAAAACCTCCGTGGTACACATACAAATGTTGTTTTATTGTAATAGTGCTGAAAAACACTCTGGAGAAGCACCTGGAAAAAGAAATTCCTGTGGTTGCTGTCGTGGCCGTAATGGGAACCACCGAGGAGAGTTCTATTGATCCACTTACTGAGATCCTTAAAATAAGAAAAGACTTTAGCAAAAAGGTAAGGTATGGACCAGCACTCCAGCAATTCATTTACCTAAGGCGGGAATACCGACGCTTATGATGACCCTTGCAAAATCGAGTTGTGATAATGTACGATTATATTTTCTGTATAACGTATTTCGATTCCATTTGATTCTAAAAAAAAGTGAAAGTTTCTGACATGCAAAAGAAAACAGCCACATAATTTTAAAACATATTTTTTCATGAAATTTATACAACCCAGACTGTTAAGATACTAGGTGTGTTGCAGGGTCTCGACTTTAGCATCCACGCTGACGGAGCCTGGGGAGGATATTTCTGCAGCATGCTGCGTGAACAGCCTAAGACTTATCACTTACGGCAGCCAGAAGATTCAGGCTTTGT
>JAHPZR010044462.1:5000-7500 GCA_019787425.1 Platygyra sinensis
ACATGATGAGGCCAGTTTCTGTAGAAAGCAACTTGATAGTAATGGTTTCTTGGAGTAGGCTCGATGCCGACAGTATTGGAATCGAAGCACCGTACTCAGTTTCAGAGGAGTAATTTGTTTCTCAGCTTTAAGGTATCATGCAAGATGGCCATGTACGAATGCAGAAAATGGCGGACATCAACGATAGAATACATATCCAAAAAGAAGATATAAGATTATAAAGAATATTGACGTGAAAAAAAAGCAGTCAACTTCAGCACTACTTTTTTATTCTAAGATTTAAAGATATTAAATACCTCCTTTAATTTCAGGTGAGGATAACCTTCGCTCTTGTTTTGGTAAATTGAAGAGTTACAAGTATGTTTAACAGTAGGGTGTGCACGTACAATGTATTGGCCGGCAAGCAATCTGTAATTGCCATAACGATTGTTGAGCAATTTAACTTAAAAAGACAATCAAATATTTCTATTTATTGGTTAGTTTCCCGTGTCATGCCTGTTGTTATTGGAAAGTATACGGGTTATTTGTTGATTTGCCCCTTAGCTCCAGCTGTGAGCACAGGCCATTGACCATTTCAGTTCAGCATCGGCTTCTGTCCTGGGCAAACCTTCTAACGTGTTCCAGGTCTTGCCCCACTTCCGCATTTCAAACTCCACACCCCTTCTCCAGGAAATCCTCTCATTTGCTGTGATAGTATCAAGACCTGGTTGGGACATAAGCCCCTCCTTTCCAAGTCGATGGTGTGCGTGAAACTGATCAATGTTTCCGTAATCCGTTATCTCCACTGCACGGGGGATTAGCATGCAGCTACACCGGCCATAGCCTTGTTGGCCAGCATTTCCTGTTTCCACCTCTCACGATGACGACATAGGGTTCGAGGCACGGATTGTTTTCTTATTTCTTTTTGTATTTATTGCGCATATCAGATACTTTTCAACATTGCTCAAGGTGGCCGAACACAGTTTCCGCGCGCGCTTTTACTGATGCAATTCAGCACGTGCACAAGGATTTTAAAACAACAAACATGCCGTCAATAGAGCGATCATTTTATATACTCGACACCCGCACTATCTGTGTTATTTTTCTCTACAATTGAACGCAGTGTATTGATGGCTTTAGTCTTTTATTACAAAGACATGTTGGAAAAGGTAACGATGCAAAGAACCCAGCAATTTTCAGCTTTTGTTTTTTACCCAAAGAACTCAGTTAAATGCAACGCATGCGCAGTTGCTTGAAAAATTGAGACCGATTGCTTTAGCAGAAACATGCCGATTTCTAACGATCTAGTCGTTAGAATTTCAAGAAATTTGGCAGAAAAATAGATCACAGACCATGTGAATGATCTATCCAAAAAAAGTCTGAATTTTGACATAGGGAATTTTTAATAATACAGAAAACGATTAACGGCGAATTACGAAAATCGCCTATGTCAAGATTTTATTAGAACCATGTTGACAGTAGGATTTAATGTCAATTCTTAGTGTGCGAAATATAAAAACAATCTGACGACTGGATTTTTTTTAAATAAACAAAAACCATTATTTAAGCCTTGTTTTTAACCAGCCCCGTTGCCATGGCAACAGCACACACCCTAGTCAAAACGTGATAATAAATATTTCTGTGGTTAACCTTGACCCTTGCAAAAAAAATGGGCGCCAAAGCATAAATAGTTTAAAAGTTATGGTGAATTAGGCATATGCACTTGAAAACTGTGTTCGGCCACCTTAAGCTGCATGATTCCCGCATGAACTGTTTGCCTCTTAAGGTAATTCCCCTGAAATAAAACTGACGATAGATTTTCGTTCAAACTTTGCCCACTGAATATTTATCATATGAGAACTTCAATTTTGAAATAAAAAGGGGGGGTGCCCATTCTCATTAAGGAGCACTGGGGCATTAAAAATGATCCATTTTGGCATTATTTAATGCTTATTGCAAGAACGCATTCCCAGTAATAATTGTAAATTTTTGTGACCGAGACTCATGAGAACACGCATTAAACTGGAGTCAGTGCATTGTATCAGACACAAATAAACTTTTAAGTTTGATTTAGACAGAAAGCTGAATTCTTGATTAAAATTTCAACCAAATTTCTTGACATGGTTACCATAGGGCAAAATAGAAAAGACCACAGTTTACTTGCTATTTTCGTTATTTATTCAATTTTCAGCAATAGGAATCAGATCAGTCTTTCCTCAAGCAAAAGTTTATGATAAGTTGATTACAATGACTGACAAAAAGTTGGGGTGCCCGTGCTCGTTGGTGAGCTATAGCCATTTTCCAAATGACAGCGCTCAATATCAAGGCACATCCGCCATGTTTTCAATATGCGCGTGCACGCGGGCGCGCTAAATGACGCCATAAATTATGCGCAGAAAGGATGCGCAGTGCAGTTGTGAGGAATAACCTTAAATCCCTATCTTTAAGGGATATTTTTACGGTTCAGCGCACGTGTAGGCTATGGAGCTAATATGATGTAGCTTTTCGCTTTCTTACCATG
>JAHPZR010044462.1:15000-17500 GCA_019787425.1 Platygyra sinensis
TAAGAATGAATGAATGAACTTATTTGAGTGTCAGAGTATTTAGCTTAATATATGCTAATTGTAGACACTAAAAGAACAAATACAAATATAAATTAAAATAGGGACACCACGAGTATTAAAAAAAACTAATTTAAAAATTTACAATCTTTAGTTAAAAACAAAGAAGATTCATGTAAAACTATTTTACATATTTAAATATCGCTTATTTCAAAGAAAATCTGATAATTATTTAATGTACGCATAAAGCACTGTTGCTGCATGTGCCCTCAATAAGAGAAGTCATGTCTTTCTAATGTTCCGTCTAAAACTGTCCAGCGAAGGTTGCTGTCGATCACTTGGGGATAATCTGGACCAAAGATATGGGCCCAGATATCTAATAGAGTGTTTTCCGTGCCTTACTGTTGATTAGCGAGGTATATCAAAATCTGCATTTCTTAGCGAGTACACTTTATTTTAAAAATTGAAAAGTTCACCTATGTAGTCGGGGACCAAGCCATTTCTAACTTTGTACATTAAAATCACAATCTCTTGAAGCCTTCTATTGTAGAGAGAGGGCAACTTTGCACGTCGTAGAACGTCTTCATAAGTATCTGTCCTGCAGTTGTAAATCATTCTTAAAGTGCGTTCTTGCAGTCTCTCCAATTTTCTCCTCTAGCTCAGATTGGTTACAAAAATGCCATACAGTTTGGCAATACGTCAGATGAGGAAGAATTGCTGTTAGATAACGTTGAAGTTTAGTCTTACTTGAAATTAGATTGCGTAAGCATGGTAAGAAAGCGAAAAGCTACATCATATTAGCTCCATAGCCTACACGTGCGCTGAACCGTAAAAATATCCCTTAAAGATAGGGATTTAAGGTTATTCCTCACAACTGCACTGCGCATCCTTTCTGCGCATAATTTATGGCGTCATTTAGCGCGCCCGCGTGCACGCGCATATTGAAAACATGGCGGATGTGCCTTGATATTGAGCGCTGTCATTTGGAAAATGGCTATAGCTCACCAACGAGCACGGGCACCCCAACTTTTTGTCAGTCATTGTAATCAACTTATCATAAACTTTTGCTTGAGGAAAGACTGATCTGATTCCTATTGCTGAAAATTGAATAAATAACGAAAATAGCAAGTAAACTGTGGTCTTTTCTATTTTGCCCTATGGTAACCATGTCAAGAAATTTGGTTGAAATTTTAATCAAGAATTCAGCTTTCTGTCTAAATCAAACTTAAAAGTTTATTTGTGTCTGATACAATGCACTGACTCCAGTTTAATGCGTGTTCTCATGAGTCTCGGTCACAAAAATTTACAATTATTACTGGGAATGCGTTCTTGCAATAAGCATTAAATAATGCCAAAATGGATCATTTTTAATGCCCCAGTGCTCCTTAATGAGAATGGGCACCCCCCCTTTTTATTTCAAAATTGAAGTTCTCATATGATAAATATTCAGTGGGCAAAGTTTGAACGAAAATCTATCGTCAGTTTTATTTCAGGGGAATTACCTTAAGAGGCAAACAGTTCATGCGGGAATCATGCAGCTTAAGGTGGCCGAACACAGTTTTCAAGTGCATATGCCTAATTCACCATAACTTTTAAACTATTTATGCTTTGGCGCCCATTTTTTTTGCAAGGGTCAAGGTTAACCACAGAAATATTTATTATCACGTTTTGACTAGGGTGTGTGCTGTTGCCATGGCAACGGGGCTGGTTAAAAACAAGGCTTAAATAATGGTTTTTGTTTATTTAAAAAAAATCCAGTCGTCAGATTGTTTTTATATTTCGCACACTAAGAATTGACATTAAATCCTACTGTCAACATGGTTCTAATAAAATCTTGACATAGGCGATTTTCGTAATTCGCCGTTAATCGTTTTCTGTATTATTAAAAATTCCCTATGTCAAAATTCAGACTTTTTTTGGATAGATCATTCACATGGTCTGTGATCTATTTTTCTGCCAAATTTCTTGAAATTCTAACGACTAGATCGTTAGAAATCGGCATGTTTCTGCTAAAGCAATCGGTCTCAATTTTTCAAGCAACTGCGCATGCGTTGCATTTAACTGAGTTCTTTGGGTAAAAAACAAAAGCTGAAAATTGCTGGGTTCTTTGCATCGTTACCTTTTCCAACATGTCTTTGTAATAAAAGACTAAAGCCATCAATACACTGCGTTCAATTGTAGAGAAAAATAACACAGATAGTGCGGGTGTCGAGTATATAAAATGATCGCTCTATTGACGGCATGTTTGTTGTTTTAAAATCCTTGTGCACGTGCTGAATTGCATCAGTAAAGCGCGCGCGGAAACTGTGTTCGGCCACCTTGAGCAATGTTGAAAAGTATCTGATATGCGCAATAAATACAAAAAGAAATAAGAAAACAATCCGTGCCTCGAACCCTATGTCGTCATCGTGAGAGGTGGAAACAGGAAATGCTGGCCAACAAGGCTATGGCCGGTGTAGCTGCATGCTAATCCCCCGTGCAGTGGAGATAACGGATTACGGAA
>JAHPZR010044463.1:0-10123 GCA_019787425.1 Platygyra sinensis
GTGGTCGCGGTCGCCTACAAGAGGTGGTTGTTTACAAGCAGTTCCCAATGTAGTGATTTGGCCGAAAAACTTTTGGTATTTTGTAAAACTGGTCGCTAAGGAGAGATGGTCGCTAAGGAGAGATGGTCGCTAAGGAGAGGTGGTCGCTAAGGAGAGGTAGTCGCTAACGACAGGTGCTCGCAACCGGAGGTTTGACCGTATTTTAAAATGCAATTTTAGCGCTTTCATAGATTTCCAAAGACGCTGGATAAAAGGGAATACATTTTTATTATTTATTTACACTGCATATATTACATTACAATGATAGATTTACAGTACATTTCTTAGATTACAAAGCTTACAATTTGCAATACACGCGTACAGTACTAATTTCTACTTAAAAATTGCTACATTACTAGGTTACAATTTATTTTATATTTAAATTAGCACTAAACAACGTGTGATAAGGCGATTACTGGTTTTTTTGTGATATCCAGAATGCTCCGGGTCTCGATAAGTGTTATCAGCCTCGGTTTCAGTTGATAACAGTTACCTGGTCTTTTTATCAGTTTCAATTGTCACAATGGATTATCGTCTGGGTGCTTTGCAGACGGTCTTCATTTGTAGTTGCCCCCGCAGGGTTTTTGGCCCCAGAGGGCCAAAAACCCGAGGAGGCACCTTAGGACTCCCCGCGTAATAGAGAGAGAAGAAGAGAGAATGTAGGTATTTCCGGTATATAGCCGCAAAAATCGCTTGCACGCCCGCTAGGTATCGACGTTTTTCCCGCAAACGCTCATGGGAGGCCAGCAAAGGGACACGGGCGCGAGGACTAGCGGGATCGGCGTCTTTGCCACGAGCTTTGTCCTTGGTTTAGATCTCGAGTTCAAGCGTCCCTGAAAAGTGTTTGTATTTGCCGGCCTCCATTACTATTTCAGCGCGATCAAATAAGTTCGCTTCGAAATGGCCGAGATTATGATGTAAAACAAATTGAAAACGCTTTCAGAGATCCTGAAGATGGATTTTGGGGGAAAAACAGCTCAGAGAGTCCTGAAGTATACTAGATCGAAATTCGAGGCCAGTGTGGTTCATTTGCGACTAAATAGCTAAATCAGTACAGTACCTTGCGATCGTCAGAATTACCCAAGGATAACAATAAGGTGACAGGCCTGCGCGACTCCCATTCACATGTAGTAGCCACTTAGGAAGTTTTGCCCCTTTTGTATGGTAAGATCGGAGGATCTTTGAATAGTTCGCTAAGCACTAATCCTGTGTTTTCAGGGAGGCATTTCGTCAGAGTAAAGCCGTTACAGGTCATATTTCTGTGTGGCTTCCGCTGTTATCCGCTTGTAATTTGCAGAGTTTGACACCTCTGTTTTTTTGCCAGTTTTTTCTCTTGATATTGCAAGATATGTTTTAGGTTCTCTCATCTATGATGTTAGCTCTGGAGGAATAAAGTTTGAAATATTCATTTGGCATCTCGTTTATTTGGATGGCTTATTTTCACAAAGTAATCTTACGGCAGGGATCCAAATGTAAATGTTTTGCGGCGTTTTCATTGAGGCCAAAAAGCTTGACTCTAATTTGCATATATGGCGACTGTAACGCGATACTTATGTCTACATTTCGAAATACGTTTGCTCGTACACTCTTTTCTTTTCTAAGGATGTTATTTTTCCGGCCCAGACTGAATATTCTTATTTTTCTGCCGATTTTAAGCTGAAAATATTCTTGTATTATTCTTACATTATAGCTTATGGCATTTTCGTTTTATTTAGAATTTATTAGGCTATCAAGTACAAGTGTTTGGTTTCTGGATCTGGATCGCGTTCAGCAGATTGTGCATGTGCTCTGGACACCACTTTTCGTAGCGAGGCCAAGATGTCACGTCAAAATATATTCTTATATTAAAAAGAGTTCATATCAAGACAATTGTTTTTTTTTAGTGTCGGACTAGAACAATAACGTTCAATATTATTGTTTCAATGAGCAGAAATATAAGAAAGCGGGGGCAGCTTTAGTGATAACTATTACTAGTGATAACCTATAATTTCCCTTCTAGTCTGGATGTAAAACTGTGGTAACGTAACGTACATTATTTCAGTAATTATGATGAGCCGCGATCACAGCGGGATTGATATTTTTGCTAAATTAAACCTGATATTCAAGCTGGAGAGGAACCTTTCTTTAACCATAGGTAAGGAGCTATCACTCTCGTCCTCAGAGCGAGTTTGTGCTTTGGTAAGGATACAAAAAGCGGACTTATGCTAGAGTGAGGACTATGCGCATGCTTATAAAATTGGGACTGGCCTGAGTCCGCGTTCTGGGTGCTGACCAAAAGAAAAACGGGTTTTGGGAACAAAAGTATTGCAACAACGGGAGGAAAAGTCCTTTAAACCTGTTGTTCGGTATTTTCTCGAAGAGCTAGCACTTGATACTGACCATAACGTTGTCCCAACAGTACCTATTTTCACGTTCCATTCTTTTTTAAACAAAAAAGATAAACAAACGAAGACTCCGAAATAAAAATCGGATTCAAAAAAGGTCACACAGCAGAGTTTTATACGAGCTTATGCGGAGAGTGTTACGACTAACCAATTTATTTTTTCCGAACTTTTCGAATTCGGAAAAACTACAATAGGTAAGTTTCTTTGTTTTCTTTCTTTTTTTTATTTGCAGGTATAGCGCCAAAAACGTTCTAAAATTTATGTGAATCGAGCAAGAAGTTTACTTTGCTTTAACATGAAATAATCACGGAGTATTTTTTCTACAAACACATGCAATTTATAATGAAAATATCAAACAACATGGACATGCTCACCTAACCTGCCTATTAGTACGAGTATTTTTGCTCAATATATTTGAAAAATAAATGCAAACATTTTTGTAACGAGTTTCGTTTCTGAGTGGTGTTAGGGTCTTTGCTTCTGTTTTTATGCTAGAATAGACTTAATAAAACTAAACTATAATACACTTGTAAGAATAGTACTAGGACAGCACTGAACAGTGCAGCAGCGCAGCAGAGCATATCGCAGGCAGCGAAGTGCAGCTCAGAAGAAGACAGCACAACGCAGTACAACATAGCGCAGTGCAGCACTGCTCAGCATAGCGTAAGCACAAAAAGGAAAGCGCGGTACAGTGCAGTACAGGATAGTGCTGCATGACAAAAATCAACATAGCTCAGCGCAGCCTTGCACAGGACAGGATACCGCGGTGCAGTACAGCGCAGCACAGCAAGGCGTAGCACAGCATAGTGCAGCACAGCATATCGCAGGCAGCGCGGTGCAACATAGCAAAGCACGACATAGCACGACCCAGTGCAGCACAGCATAGCGCAGCACAGCGCAGCACAGCGCAGCGCAGCATAGCGCAGCACAGCATAGCGCAGCACAGCATAGCGCAGCACAGCATAGACCAGCACAGCATAGCGTAGCACAGCATAGCGTAGAACAGCATAGCACAGCACAGCATAGCGTAGAACAGCATAGCGCAGCACAGCATAGCGCAGCACAGCATAGCGCAGCACAGCATAGCGCAGCACAGCATAGCGCAGCACAGCATAGCGCAGCACAGCATAGCGCAGCACAGCATAGCGCAGCACAGCATAGCGCAGCACAGCATAGCGCAGCACAGCATAGCGCAGCACAGCATAGCGCAGCACAGCATAGACCAGCACAGCATAGCGTAGCACAGCATAGCGCAGCACAGCATAGCGTAGCACAGCATAGCGTAGAACAGCATAGCACAGCACAGCATAGCGTAGAACAGCATAGCGCGGCACAGCATATCGCAGCACAGCATAGCGCAGCACAGCATAGCGTAGCACAGCATAGCGCAGCAGAGCATAGAGCATGCAGCATAGCGCAATGGCCATCTACCTTATCATTGAGATAGAGAGATAGATCATCTTTTTATATCTATTGTTTTACCTAATTTTAGCTACGCGCTCTCAGTCCATGGGGCATCGGAGTCCGATCTTACGGTTAAACAAAACTTTTTAGACCACTGCCGTAAACGCAGGTTCATTTCATTTTGAGTTCCTATCAGGAACCTTTTAAATAAACAAGACCAAAACATTTTAAAGAAATTAATATCAACGGATTGCCACCCACTGAAAAGATATCACCCCTGTCTAGAAGACTTATGTGCATAATCTGAGGAAAAAAGACTGCGCACGCCCGATAATTAAGGAGGCTCGAAAGGGTTTTTAGCTGCACGCGCGCGCGCAATCTACACACGCCATAACTAAGATGCACGCGTCAGCTGAAGCAGTATTAAAATCAGCACACCGGAAGTTAATGCTGCGTAAAATCGCGCGAACCGGAAATAAAATCTGCAGAAAACATTTGTTTTTAGCTCGAAAGTTCGCTAGGTGACCTATCTTGATTTTTTGCATGCACGCACCATTCGCAATGGCACTTCAGATATAAAGTTTCGGGGAAAATTATCTAGTGGAATTTTCTGTAAGCCATAAAACGGGTTTTCTTTAAATACATTTAATTCTACTAGATAGAATTTTTTCATACTGTCTGAAAAGTTTAAGAATTTCGGGAACTTTCCAACAAAGAAATAAAAATGGTAGGTCACCGAATTAGTTTCTCAGATAATTTACAAAAACTGAAATTTAGAGGACGCTTTTGTGGACCTCGTACGTTGCCATGGTAACTGATATGACGTCACAAGTACCCTTAAAGTATAGCCCAACAATAGAGTTGCAAAGAGACATATAGTTTGCCCACACCATTAAACATCCTTCTTTGTAATCTTCCATCGTTTCACAAGCAATGTAGCAACGAAAAACCCTTTCGAGCCTCCTTAATACAGAATATTTTATGAACACTTTGGCAAATAGGTTGATTCTTTAAGCTCCATTTATTGTTAGCTGGAGGCCGCACGTTTATTGAGTCACGCCAAAGCAACAATTACAAAGGTGCATACGGAAAGAGAACCTGGGGAAGAACCAACGAGCATCCATAGGATGAAAAAACCTCACCACGCTCGTTGCAGCAAAAACTGAGAAAGAAACGCGGCCCTATGGATAGAACTTCCCCGACCTGCCGGGCACGGTGTTAAAGAAAAAGGGTACATATAATTTAGATCCCTAAAGATCGTGTGACCAATAGACGAGAATTAAAATCGTCTTTAACATTGCCATCCTTGGCGTTTTCGCTCGCCCAACGACCATGACGCTTGAATAGTCTATCAGGAATTCCGGTATTAGCTGCTGAGGTTGCTCCTCCAGCTCTAAGGGTATGAAGACTGAGCTTTGACACGTCTGTTGAACCTCTAAAAGCGTCCTTTACAAGTTCTCGAGCTCTCGTATAGCTAATCCCTTGGCTTCGGACCATCTCTTTCAACCAAGGAGTAGCGAGGACTCTGAAGAGAGGCAAATCTTCGGAGAGGTCGATCTGCGCAGCTGAGATGTATTCTTCCAAGGACTTGACAGGACAAGTTGGTAGGTCTGACCTTGCGATAACCATCCACGCCCCGTCACGGAATTGATCAGTTTTCGACGACTCTAGAAAAATGGAAGCATACGAGGGTAAAAAGTTAACATCACAGGCCTTTGTATGGCTAAACTCGCTAAAACGAAAAAAAAAAAAAAAAACGCGTAACCTATAAGACATAAAGCAACCGATCTGAGATCTGAAGTAGAAGGAGACTTATCTGTAATCTTGGATTCCACGAGGGCCTTTAACATCTCAGGAGTCACAGGATCTTTTTTAACCTTGGGCCTTCCCAGAAGCCTCTGAGATGCACTAACTATTAGGGAAACCAGGGGATGATTAGAGATTTTAGACAAGCCAGCCATCCGCAACGCCCAGTCAATGCTATAAACGGCGTTAAGGACTGGAGAAGGAGAATTAGCATCCTGAAGCAAGCACTGTAAATAAATTGCAATTAACCCGAAAAGGGATTAGCAGGAAAGAGGCAGACATCTGCATAGAGATAAAAACTAACTGAGAAGAAACGACAGACAAATAACATAGGCCGTCTATATTATTTAATAAATAGAGAGAAGAAACTGATAAACAGCAAATCGCAAATTTAAAATATAATACAGACTTGACTAGAACGCAGAGGCATAGCTGCAGGTGTTATTTCAGTTTGGCATGTGTAGATTGCGCGCGCGCGTGCAGCTAAAAACCCTTTCGAGCCTCCTTAATTATCGGGCGTGCGCAGTCTTTTTTCCTCAGATTATGCACATAAGTCTTCTAGACAGGGGTGATATCTTTTCAGTGGGTGGCAATCCGTTGATATTAATTTCTTTAAAATGTTTTGGTCTTGTTTATTTAAAAGGTTCCTGATAGGAACTCAAAATGAAATGAACCTGCGTTTACGGCAGTGGTCTAAAAAGTTTTGTTTAACCGTAAGATCGGACTCCGATGCCCCATGGACTGAGAGCGCGTAGCTAAAATTAGGTAAAACAATAGATATAAAAAGATGATCTATCTCTCTATCTCAATGATAAGGTAGATGGCCATTGCGCTATGCTGCATGCTCTATGCTCTGCTGCGCTATGCTGTGCTACGCTATGCTGTGCTGCGCTATGCTGTGCTGCGATATGCTGTGCCGCGCTATGCTGTTCTACGCTATGCTGTGCTGTGCTATGCTGTTCTACGCTATGCTGTGCTACGCTATGCTGTGCTGCGCTATGCTGTGCTACGCTATGCTGTGCTGGTCTATGCTGTGCTGCGCTATGCTGTGCTGCGCTATGCTGTGCTGCGCTATGCTGTGCTGCGCTATGCTGTGCTGCGCTATGCTGTGCTGCGCTATGCTGTGCTGCGCTATGCTGTGCTGCGCTATGCTGTGCTGCGCTATGCTGTGCTGCGCTATGCTGTGCTGCGCTATGCTGTGCTGCGCTATGCTGTTCTACGCTATGCTGTGCTGTGCTATGCTGTTCTACGCTATGCTGTGCTACGCTATGCTGTGCTGGTCTATGCTGTGCTGCGCTATGCTGTGCTGCGCTATGCTGTGCTGCGCTATGCTGCGCTGCGCTGTGCTGCGCTGTGCTGCGCTATGCTGTGCTGCACTGGGTCGTGCTATGTCGTGCTTTGCTATGTTGCACCGCGCTGCCTGCGATATGCTGTGCTGCACTATGCTGTGCTACGCCTTGCTGTGCTGCGCTGTACTGCACCGCGGTATCCTGTCCTGTGCAAGGCTGCGCTGAGCTATGTTGATTTTTGTCATGCAGCACTATCCTGTACTGCACTGTACCGCGCTTTCCTTTTTGTGCTTACGCTATGCTGAGCAGTGCTGCACTGCGCTATGTTGTACTGCGTTGTGCTGTCTTCTTCTGAGCTGCACTTCGCTGCCTGCGATATGCTCTGCTGCGCTGCTGCACTGTTCAGTGCTGTCCTAGTACTATTCTTACAAGTGTATTATAGTTTAGTTTTATTAAGTCTATTCTAGCATAAAAACAGAAGCAAAGACCCTAACACCACTCAGAAACGAAACTCGTTACAAAAATGTTTGCATTTATTTTTCAAATATATTGAGCAAAAATACTCGTACTAATAGGCAGGTTAGGTGAGCATGTCCATGTTGTTTGATATTTTCATTATAAATTGCATGTGTTTGTAGAAAAAATACTCCGTGATTATTTCATGTTAAAGCAAAGTAAACTTCTTGCTCGATTCACATAAATTTTAGAACGTTTTTGGCGCTATACCTGCAAATAAAAAAAAGAAAGAAAACAAAGAAACTTACCTATTGTAGTTTTTCCGAATTCGAAAAGTTCGGAAAAAATAAATTGGTTAGTCGTAACACTCTCCGCATAAGCTCGTATAAAACTCTGCTGTGTGACCTTTTTTGAATCCGATTTTTATTTCGGAGTCTTCGTTTGTTTATCTTTTTTGTTTAAAAAAGAATGGAACGTGAAAATAGGTACTGTTGGGACAACGTTATGGTCAGTATCAAGTGCTAGCTCTTCGAGAAAATACCGAACAACAGGTTTAAAGGACTTTTCCTCCCGTTGTTGCAATACTTTTGTTCCCAAAACCCGTTTTTCTTTTGGTCAGCACCCAGAACGCGGACTCAGGCCAGTCCCAATTTTATAAGCATGCGCATAGTCCTCACTCTAGCATAAGTCCGCTTTTTGTATCCTTACCAAAGCACAAACTCGCTCTGAGGACGAGAGTGATAGCTCCTTACCTATGGTTAAAGAAAGGTTCCTCTCCAGCTTGAATATCAGGTTTAATTTAGCAAAAATATCAATCCCGCTGTGATCGCGGCTCATCATAATTACTGAAATAATGTACGTTACGTTACCACAGTTTTACATCCAGACTAGAAGGGAAATTATAGGTTATCACTAGTAATAGTTATCACTAAAGCTGCCCCCGCTTTCTTATATTTCTGCTCATTGAAACAATAATATTGAACGTTATTGTTCTAGTCCGACACTAAAAAAAACAATTGTCTTGATATGAACTCTTTTTAATATAAGAATATATTTTGACGTGACATCTTGGCCTCGCTACGAAAAGTGGTGTCCAGAGCACATGCACAATCTGCTGAACGCGATCCAGATCCAGAAACCAAACACTTGTACTTGATAGCCTAATAAATTCTAAATAAAACGAAAATGCCATAAGCTATAATGTAAGAATAATACAAGAATATTTTCAGCTTAAAATCGGCAGAAAAATAAGAATATTCAGTCTGGGCCGGAAAAATAACATCCTTAGAAAAGAAAAGAGTGTACGAGCAAACGTATTTCGAAATGTAGACATAAGTATCGCGTTACAGTCGCCATATATGCAAATTAGAGTCAAGCTTTTTGGCCTCAATGAAAACGCCGCAAAACATTTACATTTGGATCCCTGCCGTAAGATTACTTTGTGAAAATAAGCCATCCAAATAAACGAGATGCCAAATGAATATTTCAAACTTTATTCCTCCAGAGCTAACATCATAGATGAGAGAACCTAAAACATATCTTGCAATATCAAGAGAAAAAACTGGCAAAAAAACAGAGGTGTCAAACTCTGCAAATTACAAGCGGATAACAGCGGAAGCCACACAGAAATATGACCTGTAACGGCTTTACTCTGACGAAATGCCTCCCTGAAAACACAGGATTAGTGCTTAGCGAACTATTCAAAGATCCTCCGATCTTACCATACAAAAGGGGCAAAACTTCCTAAGTGGCTACTACATGTGAATGGGAGTCGCGCAGGCCTGTCACCTTATTGTTATCCTTGGGTAATTCTGACGATCGCAAGGTACTGTACTGATTTAGCTATTTAGTCGCAAATGAACCACACTGGCCTCGAATTTCGATCTAGTATACTTCAGGACTCTCTGAGCTGTTTTTCCCCCAAAATCCATCTTCAGGATCTCTGAAAGCGTTTTCAATTTGTTTTACATCATAATCTCGGCCATTTCGAAGCGAACTTATTTGATCGCGCTGAAATAGTAATGGAGGCCGGCAAATACAAACACTTTTCAGGGACGCTTGAACTCGAGATCTAAACCAAGGACAAAGCTCGTGGCAAAGACGCCGATCCCGCTAGTCCTCGCGCCCGTGTCCCTTTGCTGGCCTCCCATGAGCGTTTGCGGGAAAAACGTCGATACCTAGCGGGCGTGCAAGCGATTTTTGCGGCTATATACCGGAAATACCTACATTCTCTCTTCTTCTCTCTCTATTACGCGGGGAGTCCTAAGGTGCCTCCTCGGGTTTTTGGCCCTCTGGGGCCAAAAACCCTGCGGGGGCAACTACAAATGAAGACCGTCTGCAAAGCACCCAGACGATAATCCATTGTGACAATTGAAACTGATAAAAAGACCAGGTAACTGTTATCAACTGAAACCGAGGCTGATAACACTTATCGAGACCCGGAGCATTCTGGATATCACAAAAAAACCAGTAATCGCCTTATCACACGTTGTTTAGTGCTAATTTAAATATAAAATAAATTGTAACCTAGTAATGTAGCAATTTTTAAGTAGAAATTAGTACTGTACGCGTGTATTGCAAATTGTAAGCTTTGTAATCTAAGAAATGTACTGTAAATCTATCATTGTAATGTAATATATGCAGTGTAAATAAATAATAAAAATGTATTCCCTTTTATCCAGCGTCTTTGGAAATCTATGAAAGCGCTAAAATTGCATTTTAAAATACGGTCAAACCTCCGGTTGC
>JAHPZR010044466.1:0-7500 GCA_019787425.1 Platygyra sinensis
AAATCGCCCGGCCAAAGTATACGATTAAATCGGAATCACGCAAAATTGGCGTGATTATATACTACAGATATTAAAACGCAGATTTCTACCTAATAGCGCATAACATTTCACGTATCGTCAGTTTAAGATGTGCCCACTGAGAAATTCTTTCAAGAAATGAACGGCAAATTTTCAGAATCGATATTCCCTTTGGGTTGCCCGGTAGAAAATCGCCCGGCCACATTATAATATGGAATCAAATAATTACCTTATGAAACCGTTAAAAAGCCAATGATCGAAGGCCGATGATGCGTGCACTGATTTAACTTTCAAGATTATAAGATAAGGGCCACAAAGGGTTTGCAAAATAACAAAAGTTTCTTAAAATATTGCACATTCAATAAACCTATTTTTCATACCAGTCATCCGGTATGAAATCGCCCGGCCGAAGTATACGATTAGAAACTGGAATCACGCAAAATTGGCGTGACTACATACTACAGGGTTAAACGTAGATTTCTACCTAATAGCGCATAACATTTCACGTATCGTCAGCTAAAGATGTGCCCACTGAGAAATTCTTTCAAGAGATTAACGGCCAATTTTCAGAATCCTTATTCCCTTTGGGTTGCCCGGTATAAAATTGCCCGGCCATATTATACTATGGAATCAAATAATCGGAACTCATGAAACCGTTAAAAAGCCACTAATCGAAACGCGTCCATTCAACTTTCAAGATTGTAAGATAAGGACCACGAACGGTTTGCAAAAAAAGCAAAAGTTTCTTAAAATATTGCACATTTAATAAATCATTTTTCATACCAGTCAACCGCCATGAAATCGCCCGGCCGAAGTATACGATTAGAAATTGGAATCACGCGAAATTGGCGTGATTACACTACAGTATTAAAACGCAGATTTATATCCAATAGCGTATAACATTTAACATATCATCAGCTAAAGATGTGCCCACTGAGAAATTCTTTCAAGAGATTAACGGTAAATTTTCAGAATCATTATTCCCTTTGGGTTGCCCGGTATAAAATTGCCCGGCCATATTATACTATGGAATCAAATAATTACCTTATGAAACCGTTAAAAAGCCACTAATCGAAATGCGTCCATTCAACTTTCAAGATTACAAGATAAGGGCCACGAAGGGGTTGCAAAAAAAAAAAAAAGTTTCCTAAAATATTGCACATTCAGTAAATCTACTTTTCATACCAGTCACCCGGTATGAAATCGCCCGGCCGAAGTATACGATTAGAAATTGGAATCACGCAAAATTGGCGTGATTACATATACTACAGTATTAAAACGCAGATTTATATCCAATAGCGCATAACATTTCACATATCGTCAGCTAGAGATGTGCCCACTGAGAAATTCTTTTAAGAACGGCAGATTTTCGGAATCAATTTGCCCTTTGGGTTGTCCGGTATAAAATCGCCCGGCCATATTATACCGCAGGCTATAGAATCAAATAATTACCTTATAATACCGTTAAAAAGCCAATGATCAAAATGCGTGCATTTAATTTTCAACATTATGAAATAAGGGCCACTAGGGGTTTGCAAAAAAAAACTGAAGTTTCTTAAAATATTACACATTCAATAAATCTGTTTTTCATACTAGTTGCCCAGTATGAAATCACCCGGCCAAAGTACACGATTATAAATTAGAATCACGCAAAATTGGCTTGAATACACTGACTTCAGATATTAAAACACAGATTTTTACCCATCAGCCTATAACATTTTACATATCGACAGCTAAAGATGTGCCCAATGGGAAATCCTTTCAAGAACGGGGAATTTTCGCAATTAATTTTGACTTTAGGGTTATCCAGTATAAATTCGCTCGGCCATATTATACTACTGGAGCCTCGCTGAGATGTTTGCGCGGTTACTAAGTTTGGTATCTGGGGGGTCTGGGGCTATTTGTTTTATTTGTTTTACTACACACAGCGGTCAAACGTGTGGCGCGTGCGCAGTTCCAGCCAAAACTTTCGCTTAACAAAGTCTTAAATTTTCGAAAATTTTCGCTTTCAAGCCCAAAATTAAGACAGTCGCTGAAAAGTTAAGCTTTAAACTTCGCATATGACCAGGACATTTAGTGATGGACATCCTAAAGTCCTCCCAGCTTGTAATTTTCTCTCACAGTACTATTTTTATAACATTTTCCTACAGATAGCCTGCGTGGCAGGCGTCCGAAGGGGAGGGAAAGGGGAAAGACGAGCGCATGAAGCGCGAGAACAGACGCGTGAGGATCGCGGTAGGGGACGCCTGCAAGGACGCTATTGTCTTCTTCATTCCGCCCTCCAATTAACTATGCAAAACCCACTCAACTATGGAATGTCTGGCTGTCAAACTCATCCAATCAGAATCACACCAATTCTTTCGTGACAAAATCTGAAGGCGCCAATGGGTTCTCGTATTTCTTGTTTTTGTTGTTTTGCACGAAAAATGACCTTAGCTTTGGACGTTGGGAAAAGCGAGAAGACGCCGGGCCAGAAAGAAAGCAATTGTCACAATGTTTGTTGAGTTTGCCAGATAAATCTAAAAGTAACATATGGCAAATGTGTGGCTAAAGCTCGTGGAAATATATTCAAACCGTCGGAGAGAAAAGAAAGAGCTTTGGGATAACAGTGATTGCTTCTTACATCGATTCCCAGTCGGCCTGCAGTGCCTGTTCATATTTCAACTGTATGCGACTCACAAGCCACCAAACTGCCACTCAGTAGTGTTCTTCTTCAATGATTGTAGAAATCGCTCATCTGTGACACTTTCCGCCGATGCACAGACAACGTCAAATTTGCCCTCTTCGATGTCTTCCAAACAAACTAGCTTCTGAGCTAAATATCAGGCAGTAAATTTCATGGCCTCGACTTGCAATAATCAGGTCGCTAACAATTCTAAAAAGAGGCGTTATTACTAACATCGGCTAACCTATGATGAATTAGTTCGAAACGATCTCTAGATTTATCCGCCTGGTTGAATATAAATGTAAGAAGACCTTAATGGTTTCGCATGACAGGTCGCTGACCAATCAGAAGGATGAAATTAGGTAATCATTAAATGTGACCAATCAGGATTTTTACGTTCGTCTGGTGGACGTAAAAAACAAAGAAAACAATAGCGTCCTTGCAGACCGTTCCTTCTCCCTCCGATCCCGCGCTCATTTTGACTTTCCTCATTCCCTTTCTACGGCCTGCCACGCAGGCTATCCTACAGGAGTCTTGTAGGTTTTCTCTTCAAACTCTTGCAAAGTTCGAGGCGACGAAGACCGGAAGTGGCGTTGGATTTTTGCGTTTGACCGCTGTGTGGTTTTACTACGGACGGGCAATATGCCCGCCATGCCCGCGTACTATGGTGCATTTTCAGCAGGTGTCACCCACAGGGATCGAGTGAATCGGGTTAAACCCGGAACTTGAACAGATTCCTGAACGTGGAGGCCGATGTACATGTAGCCCTAGAATTAACAGAGAAACTGCTCTTCAGTAAAGTTTAGTGCGTATAATGGCATGCGGGCCAACTTCGAGTGCAGCGAGTAGACCAACTATTAATGTCATGTTTCTCTGCGACGAGTGGAAGTCTTCCAAAGGTGGTCTGTCCACTTTCAATAGAGAATTTGCTGTTAATTTGGCAAAAACTACAACTGGCAGAATCAAAGTTCACTGCTACGTCTCTCAAAGCGACGAACTGAGCAGAGAAGATGCCAGAAAACATGGAGTTAACTTAATCACAGCTCAGAGTATTCCTGGATCGGTTGATCCTCTTGATTGGTTGAAATTTCCTCCTCCGGAGCTCCCGAAACCAGACATTGTGGTAGGCCACGGAAGAAAGTTTGGTACCCCTGCCTGTTGTATCGTCCGAGTTGCCAACTGCAAGTGGATGCATTTTGTACACGTGTTCTGTGAAGATCTTGGAAAGTTCAAAGCAACACAGAGTGTAGCAGTAGATACAATCGAAGAAAATGAGAAGAAACATAAAATTGAGATTCAGCTGTGCAAAAAAGCAGATGTAGTTGTCGCAGTTGGAACACGGCTACAACAGAAGTACAGTGAATGTCTTCCACATGTTAAGGTGGAGGTTATCACTCCTGGGATTTTTGAAAAGTTTTTAAATGAGTCATCACAGCTGGTCAAGTACAAATTAGTAAAGAAGAAGTTCAATGTTTTTATGTTTGGACGGGCTAGCTTTGAAGATCTCATGCTCAAAGGTTATGACATTGTTGCAAATGCCATAGGCTCCCTTGAGAAAATGTTTGAGCTAACATTTGTTGGCTCATCTTCTGGTGAACACAGGAAAATAGAAAAATGGTTTCTTGATGCAGGGATAAGCCGCATCCAACTAAGGATCCGCGGTTATTGCAATGAACAAGAGGAACTTACTGATATGTTTCACGAGCCAGACATGGTTGCCATTCCTTCACGCACTGAAGGGTTTGGGTTGGTTGCCCTGGAAGCAATTTCTGCTGGTATTCCTGTTCTTGTTGCAGGTGAAACTGGAATAGCTGAGGCTTTACTTGAAGTAGAAGGTGGAAAGTCTGTCATTGTTGAATCAGATAACCCTGAAGAGTGGGCTCAAAGGATCCAGCAGCTGTCCAGGCAAAGTCCAGCAGAGAGAGAACACAATGCAAAGCTACTCAGAGACAACTACAACAAAACTTACTCTTGGAGCAACGAGTGTGAGAGATTTAAAAGAATGATCCAGGATTTAGCGGAACGCCCGAATGGTATGTTTACTAAGCCACCCTGGCCTGTTCTACCACAGCTTTTTCTAGGTACATGTACATAGGGTACAAAGCATGTGACGATCAGAGTCACATAAACTGCTAAAACTAAGTTTCCAAGGGGGCTGTTTTCCACATAACTGCCACATGCTGAAAGAATTGTTTACCTTAAATTAGAAGTCAAGTTTTTGATAATTTCACACCAAAGCAGGTGACTTATTAACAGTTGTGACCTCTCATGTGAAAAGGTACATTAACAGGTATCCATAATTCAGATATCCATAAAAGTCTTGTCTTTTGTTCATCATGGATGGGATGCCATTCAAATGAATTTGGTCATCCGTTCAGAAAAATTTCCAGCTGTTCAAATGGCTGCTGGTATCTCTTCGGAAAAAATCTTCATGCTTTCGAAAGGCTGAGGTTATCTGTTCCAAAAAAATGCAGCCATTCAAACAGCTGATGTTATCTGTTTAAATGAAACTGCCATGGTTCCAACCACTGGAGGAGTTGAAAATTTGCAGACAGATGTACAGTGTACATGTATATCCAATTTCCAAAGTGCAAATCTGGGTAACATGTTTTGTAATTTACAATTTACTTGTTAAGATTTTTTTTAAAATAAAATTTTCATGAAATCTACATGTTGGAGTGTATCATGTAAATTAAAGTTGTAAATAGTAATTTACAGGGTCACATTCTTGTAGTACAAATTGAAAAACATGTAAATAACAATTAATTTTTTTAAAGTACACTGTAAATGGGTACTGGTGAACTTAATGCTGGGGGGTAACCCTGTGAAGGACTAGCATCCTATCCAGGGAGGAGTAGAAACACTCCTAGTCGCATCATGCTAGAAACCGGGATAAGCTCCAGCCTGGATGGGCCACAATTGGCTCAAATGCACCTTCAGTGTGATTGTTTGGCTATAAAATTAATGTTTATATTAGCCTTGAAACTCATGGATACCCACGTAGGAGTCCACAGTAGAATACTAATTGTAAGTACTGTGAAAAACTTATGTCATTATAGTCGAGCCTCCCATAAGCAACCAACTAAACATTCAAGCCAAGGTGTTCACTTATGGGTAGTGGTTGCTTATAGGAGAATTTTTCCTGATTAGAATATGGTATCTGTGGAGAATTAACCCATGCACCAATGGCGATACAATGTTTCATTCACTTAAAAAGTCAATTTTAAGAAAAAATTTGGTTCTTCCTTTTGAGAAACTAGTTCCATTTCTTGTACTAGCTAGAAGTATGATAATGTTGCAACACCTTATCATCCATGTTTCGCCCATTATTTATCAAAAGGGTGCTTACGGGAGGTTAATAACAAAGGAAAATTTCAAACGTTTAGCTCAAAGAGGGGTCGCAGTCACTTACGAGAGGTTGTCACTTACAAGAGGTTCCAATAAATAATAGTGATTTGACTTGGAAACTTCTGGTATTTAGAAGGCTGGTCGCTAGGAAGAGGTGGTCGCTTATGAGAGGTGGTTGCAACTGGAGGTTTGACTGTATTTTCGTTAATTCAAAAACTAATTTTGTTTCAATCATAACTTATTTTTGCAAGCAGAGGTCATCTACAGCCCATAAAAGTAATAAAATTGTACAAATTAACTGATTAATTCCCTTTCTGCTGTTTACTGGCTTAATCCACTTTTTTCTAACAGTTTACTGACTAAATGACTTACTTTTAGCTGTTTACTGACTAGAGCTATATGCAGTTGACACCCTTATACATTTCATAGAGAATTTAACATGATATATTTTCACCAGTTCATTACTGATTCCATTCATTTTAGGAATTGCCAGCTGGGAGAATCTTTCTTCTAGGTGATTTAATTATACATATATTTGGTTCCCTGGTGGAAGGGTAAGGTAAAGTCTGCATTCAGGCCAAGTGGTCCATCAGGCCGGAGCTTATCCCCGTTTCTGTAGCATGAAGCGACTGGGAGTATTTTCTACTCCCCCCTGGATGGGATGCTAGTCCATCGCAGGGTTACCCCCAGCATTAAATTCGCTGGTACCCAGAGAGAGGCACCATGAGAGTAAAGTGTCTTGCCCATGAACACAACACAATGTCCCTGGCCAGGGCTCGAACCCGGAGCGTTCACTCCTGAGTTGAGCGCGCTAACCATGAGGTCACCACACCTCCCACTCCCTGGTGGAATATAGGGCCAAAAAAACTATCATCGATGAAGCATTATCATATTATATTTTGCTCCATTCTCTTGATGCCACACTAGTACAGTAAATGCAGAATGAAAGGGAAAGTTATTGCCACAGAAAGTGTATAAATGCGACAGTAGTATAAGGAATTAACCCTATAACTACCAAAAACACAGAAATTGAGCTCAGAATATTAGCAGCCATGGACAGCTGTTTTGACCCTGTTAGGCCTCATGAGTATGGCATAGCTAACATCAAGACATGGTCTTTTTTCTTGGGCAATTCTGTCCAAGAGGGAAAGGTGCAATGAGACTAACCCTATGTGAAGCACCAACCTGTGAGACAAGGCCAGAACACAACACTGGGAACTATGTGCCCTACTCTTTTCGACAATTGTGTGGGTTTTTTAAGTCCCCTGCTGACCATGTAACACTGACGATGAAGGAGACGGGGTCTACTGTAATCCTTTTCCGAGCAGAATTGAGCGTCTGACCATTTGCATACCCGTATATAATAATATTACATGTACCTGAACTCAGGGTTTACACAAAAATAACTCTAAAGGAGCCCAATGTCTATAAACCTCATGGTTTCTTTTTGGGTTTCCTTGCCACCTTCA
>JAHPZR010044466.1:12500-19845 GCA_019787425.1 Platygyra sinensis
ATCTTGAATGAGAACAATTTTTATATATTAAAATTCAGCCTTAAGCAATAGACCTCAGTATGAGGCTCTGGGGAATAAATCCCACAAACTCTGTAGTTATTCCCCAGAGCCTCATACCAAGGTTTATTGTTTTAGGCTCAATTTTATTATGTCAATTGGTCTATTGTCTTTTCATATGCATTGAACATTTAAAACATGGAGTACATGTAAGCCTCTGCAGTTACCATTACACTAAGCTTTTGTAAGCAACCACCTCCCATATAAGTGACTACCTAGGCTTGACATTTTGGGTGGCTGGTTATGGGAGGTTCAACTGTACTATTTTGTTCAACCACAAATCAAAGTTGGGAATTTTTTTTCTTTTTGATGCATGGATTGTCCTAGTGGCCAGTAAGTTTAGAGTGACTCATTTTTTTGGTGATAACCTACAGTGCTTTGTGCTTAAAAAACTTTTTTAAATGATGGTTATTAATATAATTCATTGAGATATGGAACTTTCCTTATTTGCAGGTCGTGTCACATGTCAAGAGTCCCCAGGTGATGATATTAACTACAAGGCAAAATCTGGTTATGTTCTGGTGATAAATAACTTTATGAAATCCATTTTGAAATCACTGGTTATCCTTGCAATCTGATTGGCTCTCAGGGGTGCGATTTATTCACGAATCGCACTATTTTTTGCTCTAAATCGCACCTTTTCTCAGCCAATGAGAATTGGACAGTAAAACAAAGCAACCAATCAGATTTCAAGGTTAGTTTGATGTAACCAATAAAATTTAGGAAAATGAATGAAAAAAAGCCACTGTGTTGCGAATTTTGCAACTACAGGTCAAAACTTTGTCATTGTTGTCTTTTCTTTTTCAAGACAATTGGTGAAGTTAATTAATTACAGTTTTTTGAATAATGATAACGAGCTCCTTCAGCCTGAAGACTTTCTTTAAAAGAAGTTTCCAACATTCAGTGTCCATTTTGACGAATATTTTGGCGTTCTTTCTTCAACATCTGCTCAAGATTCGTGTGATACCGAGTTCAGCAAAACAGTAACACAAACGACAACCACACAACAACAAAATTTAGTTTTTGAATTAACGAAAATGACAGTCAAACCTGCCAGTTGCAACCACCTCTCATAAGCGACCACCTCTTCTAGCGACCAGCCTTCTAAATACCAGAAGTTTCCAAGTCAAATCACTATTATTTATTGGAACCTCTTGTAAGTGACAACCTCTGTAAGTGACTGCGACCCCTCTTTGAGCTAAACGTTTGAAATTTTCCTTTGTTTACTTAACCTCCCGTAAGCACCCTTTGATAAATAATGGGCGAAACATGGATGATAAGGTGTTGCAACATTATCATACTTCTAGCTAGTACAAGAAATGGAACTAGTTTCTCAAAAGGAAGAACCAAATTTTTTCTTTAAAATTGACTTTTTAAGTGAATGGAAACATTGTATCGCCATTGGTGCCATGGTTAATTCTCCACAGATACCATATTTAATCAGGAAAAATCTCCTATAAGCAACCACTTACCCATAAGTGAACACCTGGGCTTGAATGTTTAGTTGGTTGCTTATGGGAGGCTCGACTATAATGACATAAGTTTTTCACAGTACTTACAATTAGTATTCTACGTGGACTCCTACGTGGGTATCCATGAGTTTCAAGGCTAATATAAACATAATTTTATAGCCAAACAATCACACTGAAGGTGCATTTGAGCCAATTGTGGCCCATCCAGGCTGGAGCTTATCCCGGTTTCTAGCGATGATGCGACTAGGAAGTGTTTCTACTCCTCCTGGATAGGATGCTAGTCCTTCACAGGGTTACCCCCCAGCTTAAGTCCACCAGTACCCATTTACAGTGTACTTTAGAAAAAATTAATTGTTATTTACATGTTTTTCAATTTGTACTACACAGAATGTGACCCGTGTAAAGTTACTATTTACAACTTTAATTTACATTGATACACTCCAACATGTAGATTTCATGAAAATTTTTATTTTAAAAAAAATCTTAACAAGTAAATTGTAAATTACAAAACATGTTACCCAGATTTGCACTTTGGAAATTGGATATACATGTACACTGTACATCTGTCTGCCAAATTTTCAACTCCTCCAGTGGTTGGAACCATGCAGTTTCATTTAAACAGATAACATTCAGCTGTTTGAATGGCTGCTTTTTTGAACAGATAAGCTCAGCCTTTCGAATGCATGAAGATTTTTTTCCAAACAGATACCATCAGCTATTTGAACTGCTAGGAATTTTTCTGAACTGATGACCCAATTCGTTCGAACAGCAGCCTGTCTATCACAAACAGATGACAAACGGATACCCGCATGGATACCTGTTAGTGTATGTTTTCATGTGAGAGGTCACCTGGTTTGGTGTGAAATTATCAAAAACTTGACTTCTAATTTAAGGTAAACCATTCTTTCAGCATGTGTCAGTTACATGTATGTGGAAAACAGACCTTGGAAATTTAGTTTTAGCAGTTTAGGTGACTCTGACCTTCAGATGGTTTGTAGTTATATGTACTTAGAAAAAATGTGGTGGAACAGGGTGGCTTAGTAAACATACCATTTGAGTGTTCAGCTAAATCCTGGATCATCCTTTTGAATCTCTCACACTCGTTGCTCCAAGAGTAAGTTTTAGTGTAGTTGTCTCTGAGTAACTTGGCATTGTATTCTCTCTGTACTGGACTTTGCCTGGACAGTTGCTGGATTCTTTGAGCCCACTCTTCAGGGTAATCTGATTCAACAATGACAGACTTTCCACCGTCTACTTCAAGTAAAGCCTCAGCTATTCCAGTTTCACCTGCAACAAGAACAGGAATACCAGCAGAAATTGCTTCAAGGGCAACCAACCCAAACCCTTCAGTGCGCGAAGGAATGGCAACCATGTCTGGCTCGCGAAACATATCAGTAAGTTCCTCTTGCTCATTGCAATAACCGCGGATCGTTAGTTGGCTGCGGCTTATCCCTGCATCAAGAAACCATTGTTCTATTTTCCTGTACTCACCAGAAGATGAGCCAACAAATGTTAGCTCAAACATTTTCTCAAGGGAGCCTATAGCATTTGCAACAATGTCATAACCTTTGAGCGTGAGATCCTCAAATCTAGCCCGTCCAAACATAAAGACACTGAACTTCTTCTTTACTAATTTGTCCTTGACCAGCTGGGATGACTCATTTAAAAACTTTTCAAAAATCCCAGGAGTAATAATCTCAACCTTAACATGTGGAAGACAACTGCTGTACTTCTGTTGCAGCCGTGATCCAACTGCGACAACAACATCTGCTGCTTTGCACAGCTCAATTTCGCTTTTATGTTTCTTCTCATTCTCTTCGATTGAATCTACTGCTACACTCTGTGTTGCTTTAAACTTTCCAAGATCTTCACAGAACACATGTACAAAATGTACCCATTTGCACTTTGCAGTTTGGACGATAAAATAGGCAGGGGTACCAAACTTTCTTCCGTGGCCTATCACAATATCTGGGTTCGGGAGCTCCGGTGGTGGAAGTTTCAACCAATCCAGAGGATCAATTGATCCAGGAACACTCTGAGCTGTGATTAAGTTAACTCCATGTTTTCTCGGCATCTTCTCTGCTTAGTTCATCACTTTGCGAGACATAGCAGTGAACTTTGATTCTGTCAGTTGTAGTTTTTGCCAAATTAACAGCAAATTCTCTATTGAAAGTGGACAGACCACCTTTGGAAGACTTCCACTCGTCGCAGAGAAACATGACATTGATAGTTGATCTATTTGCTGCACTCGAAGTTGGTCCCGCACTGGACCATTATACGCACCTAAACTTGACTGAAGAGCAGTTTCTCTGTTTTACTTCTAGGGCTACTGTCCAAGTCGAGCCTCCACTTTCAGGAATCTGTTCAAGTTTCCGGGGTTTTAACCGCATTCACTCGATCCCTGTGGGTGACACCCTGCTGAAAATGCCCCATAGTACGCGGGCATGGCTGAGGCCATATTGCCCTCGCCGTATTAGTAAAACCACACAGCGGTCGAAACCCCCGCCCAAAAATCCCAACGTCCACTTTCCGGGTCTTCGTCGCCGCGAACTTTAGGCAAGAAGTTTGAAGAGAAAAACCTACCAAGACCTCCTGTAGGATAGTCCTTGCGTCGGCAGGCCGTAGAAAGGGAATGAGGAAAAGTCAAAATGAGCGCGGATCGGAGGGAAGAAGGAAACGGTCCTGCAAGGAACCGCCTCATTGTTTTCTTTGTTTTTTACGTCCACCAGACGAACGTAAAAATCCTGATTGGTCAGATTTAATGATTACCTAATTTCATCCTTCTGATTGGTCAGCGACCTGTCATTCGAAACCATTAAGGTCTTCTTACATTTATATTCAACCAGGCGGATAAATCTAGAGATCGTTTCGAACTAATTCATCATAGGTTAGCCGATGTTAGTAATAACGCCTCTTTTTAGAATTGTTAGCGACCTGATTATTGAAAGTCGAGGCCATGAAATTTACTGCCTGATATTTAGCTCAGAAGCTAGTTTGTTTGGAAGACATCGAAGAGGGCAAATTTGACGTTGTCTGTGCATCGGCGGAAAGTGTCCACAGATGAGCGATTTCTACAATCATTGAAGAAGAACACTACTGAGTGGCAGTTTGGTGGCTTGTGAGTCGCATACAGTTGAAATATGAACAGGCACTGCAGGCCGACTGCGAATCGATGTAAGAAGCAATCACTGTTATCCCAAAGCTCTTTCTTTTCTCTCCGACGGTTTGAATATATTTCCACGAGCTTTAGCCACACATTTGCCATATGTTACTTTTAGATTTATCTGGCAAACTCAACAAACATTGTGACAATTGCTTTCTTTCTGGCCCGGCGTCTTCTCGCTTTTCCCAACGTCCAAAGCTAAGGTCATTTTTTCGTGCAAAACAACAAAAACAAGAAATACGAGAACCCATTGGCGCCTTCAGATTTTGTCACGAAAGAATTGGTGTGATTCTGATTGGATGAGTTTGACAGCCAGACATTCCATAGTTGAGTGGGTTTTGCATAGTTAATTGGAGGGCGGAATGAAGAAGACAATAGCGTCCTTGCAGGCGTCCCCTACCGCGATCCTCACGCGTCTGTTCTCGCGCTTCATGCGCTCGTCTTTCCCCTTTCCCTCCCCTTCGGACGCCTGCCACGCAGGCTATCTGTAGGAAAATGTTATAAAAATAGTACTGTGAGAGAAAATTACAAGCTGGGAGGACTTTAGGATGTCCATCACTAAATGTCCTGGTCATATGCGAAGTTTAAAGCTTAACTTTTCAGCGACTGTCTTAATTTTGGGCTTGAAAGCGAAAATTTTCGAAAATTTAAGACTTTGTTAAGCGAAAGTTTTGGCTGGAACTGCGCACGCGCCACACGTTTGACCGCTGTGTGTAGTAAAACAAATAAAACAAATAGCCCCAGACCCCCCAGATACCAAACTTAGTAACCGCGCAAACATCTCAGCGAGGCTCCAGTAGTATAATATGGCCGAGCGAATTTATACTGGATAACCCTAAAGTCAAAATTAATTGCGAAAATTCCCCGTTCTTGAAAGGATTTCCCATTGGGCACATCTTTAGCTGTCGATATGTAAAATGTTATAGGCTGATGGGTAAAAATCTGTGTTTTTAATATCTGAAGTCAGTGTATTCAAGCCAATTTTGCGTGATTCTAATTTATAATCGTGTACTTTGGCCGGGTGATTTCATACTGGGCAACTAGTATGAAAAACAGATTTATTGAATGTGTAATATTTTAAGAAACTTCAGTTTTTTTTTGCAAACCCCTAGTGGCCCTTATTTCATAATGTTGAAAATTAAATGCACGCATTTTGATCATTGGCTTTTTAACGGTATTATAAGGTAATTATTTGATTCTATAGCCTGCGGTATAATATGGCCGGGCGATTTTATACCGGACAACCCAAAGGGCAAATTGATTCCGAAAATCTGCCGTTCTTAAAAGAATTTCTCAGTGGGCACATCTCTAGCTGACGATATGTGAAATGTTATGCGCTATTGGATATAAATCTGCGTTTTAATGCTGTAGTATATGTAATCACGCCAATTTTGCGTGATTCCAATTTCTAATCGTATACTTCGGCCGGGCGATTTCATACCGGGTGACTGGTATGAAAAGTAGATTTACTGAATGTGCAATATTTTAGGAAACTTTTTTTTTTTTTTGCAACCCCTTCGTGGCCCTTATCTTGTAATCTTGAAAGTTGAATGGACGCATTTCGATTAGTGGCTTTTTAACGGTTTCATAAGGTAATTATTTGATTCCATAGTATAATATGGCCGGGCAATTTTATACCGGGCAACCCAAAGGGAATAATGATTCTGAAAATTTACCGTTAATCTCTTGAAAGAATTTCTCAGTGGGCACATCTTTAGCTGATGATATGTTAAATGTTATACGCTATTGGATATAAATCTGCGTTTTAATACTGTAGTGTAATCACGCCAATTTCGCGTGATTCCAATTTCTAATCGTATACTTCGGCCGGGCGATTTCATGGCGGTTGACTGGTATGAAAAATGATTTATTAAATGTGCAATATTTTAAGAAACTTTTGCTTTTTTTGCAAACCGTTCGTGGTCCTTATCTTACAATCTTGAAAGTTGAATGGACGCGTTTCGATTAGTGGCTTTTTAACGGTTTCATGAGTTCCGATTATTTGATTCCATAGTATAATATGGCCGGGCAATTTTATACCGGGCAACCCAAAGGGAATAAGGATTCTGAAAATTGGCCGTTAATCTCTTGAAAGAATTTCTCAGTGGGCACATCTTTAGCTGACGATACGTGAAATGTTATGCGCTATTAGGTAGAAATCTACGTTTAACCCTGTAGTATGTAGTCACGCCAATTTTGCGTGATTCCAGTTTCTAATCGTATACTTCGGCCGGGCGATTTCATACCGGATGACTGGTATGAAAAATAGGTTTATTGAATGTGCAATATTTTAAGAAACTTTTGTTATTTTGCAAACCCTTTGTGGCCCTTATCTTATAATCTTGAAAGTTAAATCAGTGCACGCATCATCGGCCTTCGATCATTGGCTTTTTAACGGTTTCATAAGGTAATTATTTGATTCCATATTATAATGTGGCCGGGCGATTTTCTACCGGGCAACCCAAAGGGAATATCGATTCTGAAAATTTGCCGTTCATTTCTTGAAAGAATTTCTCAGTGGGCACATCTTAAACTGACGATACGTGAAATGTTATGCGCTATTAGGTAGAAATCTGCGTTTTAATATCTGTAGTATATAATCACGCCAATTTTGCGTGATTCCGATTTAATCGTATACTTTGGCCGGGCGATT
>JAHPZR010044467.1:0-14189 GCA_019787425.1 Platygyra sinensis
TCAAGCAGTTCAGTTTATTGATTCGAATTCATCCCTTTCTGACCAAGAAGTGTTACAATACGTTGTGATAAAATATGGAGGAATTATTTCTTTGTATGCTTTCCTTACAGTTAATGTTAAGTGAATTAATAGTACAAATAAAGAATGAATCGTTTGGAATGTATGTAAAAGTAAATGCATGTAATTATTTGAAATGTATACCATTGATATTGTTTGCCAGAAGGATCTACAAATAAAATAAAGTTTATTGTTTTACCTTTGTTTAATATTTTTTTTTACAAATCCACCTTTTGCACAAACTAGAAAAAACAAAGATTTATGGAATTAAATAACAGTTGATTTTGTTAGCCGCTTGCACAAATTTCTGATTAATTATACTGTGGGATAACATCCGGTTTTCTTTCAAAAGTGTTACGTGCTTGCCGCTTATTGTCCCCCGCACGGTTTTCGATTTGATCTGCGCGAAAAAAAAATCCGTACTTTTCTCGTCGCGCGCTTTAATTTCAAATTGTTTTACAAATCGACCTTTTACAAATCCACCTTTTACAAATCGACCTTTTACAAATCCATGTTTTACAAATCCACCTTTTACAAATCCACCTTTTACAAATCCATGTTTTACAAATCCATGTTTTACAAATCCACCTTTTACAAATCCACCTTTTACAAATCCACCTTTTACAAATCCACCTTTTACAAATCCATGTTTTACAAATCCATGTTTTACAAATCCACCTTTTACAAATCCACCTTTTACAAATCCACCTTTTACAAATCCACCTTTTACAAATCCACCTTTTACAAATCCACTCCATGTTTTACAAATCCACTCCAGTCCACTCCACTCCACTCCACTCCATGTTTTACAATATGCCAATCACGTAGCATGACTGTCGACTCATGAATTGAATGAACTGCGAAAATTTCGATAGAGTAAAACTCTCGAGGCTTAAATGTCTTCAATTGCAAACCAACAAGTACTTGAGCCAATTTTTGAAATAATTGGTGTCGATCTTTTCCGTGATGGAATCGATCCTTGATTTGTGAAAACACTCGATGCAATGCATATCTTGTGTCAAAGTTACTTCAAACTTCTTACGTAGCCTAACCGTTAAGCACGTAGGCCGGATGAACACGCAGGTCCGGTTGCTGAACTCGTAGTCTGGCAGGCTGAGTGAACAGTGGACTCGTTGCTTCCATGCGTAACACGAAACGCGGATGTTGTTCAATTCAATACACAACGGCGAAATGCCTTCTAAAATGTCTTACCTTCTGTTTATTCCCTGTCCTTGTCAGAATCGCAGAATGTTCCTTGCCAGAATCGCACAATGCTTCTGGAAATTACAGTCCTTGCGAGAGTCGCAGAATCGCAGAATGTTTGGAAATAAAAATAGTTTCAGCTGTCAATCAAATTTGCCGTTTTGCGTCGACGAAGAAAAAGAAACCCTACCGAAAACTTACCGTGGCCTGCCACAGGCATCCCACGGAATTACAATCGTACCCACTATGTCAATAAATCACTCTAAAACGAAAAACAGTACCATCACTTGTTGAACTAAACAAAACTAACTGCTTCAATCAGCTTAAAATATCTCATTGGGGGTCAAATCGCGTGGTGTGGCGGCGTCTCTACCTCGAAAAGATATTTCCCTTTTACTATCACTATGCGTTTAGAAGTCCAGTTCGTAGTTTTCCTGTGAAATATACCGATAAAGAGAAATTCAATCGACAATTACCCATTTCGTGCAAGGCAACAATTGAAATGTTGCATTTCGATGCACAGAATTTTAGCGGAAATTTTGCCGCCGTATTTACATTTACAATTACGAACTTTACTCTGATTGGATATTACCTCCACTATGTAAATAGTTCACCCCTGAACTGAAAACAATACCGTTTCGTTTCTGAGGAAACGAAACAAAAAATCTCGAGAGGCACCATAGTACCTTATAGTTCATTAATTGAATTCAAAACACCGGTCGCACATTTTAAAATTTTCGTGGTCTTGGGTGAAACAAAAAATCAACAAAGTTTAACGCTAACCAATTTGCAGTAAGCCTATTTCATGATCGCGGTTTTACATGTAATTATAAAGGATCTTAAAGCACGAATCGTTCATGTTATCGTCACTTCTAGGACTTCTATTGCAACCCTCATTTCTCTGCAATCGGGTATTCTGTAGCAAATTTTGTTTTGCATTTTTGGCTCCACAAAGGCAGGTTCCGATCAGGTTTGGGATCAAACAGCCATCACGCTTCAAAGGGACAGGACGCCATTTTGAATCTGTCCAAGTAGTTGGACATATTCTCGCCTTTGTACCTCCCCTCAAATACGCACACTGAGACAATGACGCGTGACTTTAAAAAATGGGAAAACTTGTCGGGGAGGGGGAGATATGGGAAAAACGTGTTTAATTAATGTTGAATTAATTAATGTCAACCAGCAAGCGTTAGCGAGCTTATCCAACACGTTAGCGAAACGACTTTTTAAACCGTTAGCGAAACAACTTGACAACGTTAGCTAATCGACTGAACACGTTAGCGAACTGGACATTAGCGAAACGACCGATATTCGGACACACATCAAACAGGAGCCAGTCTGACTTTTTCAGCTTGGGTAAGTCGTACAAAAAGATCTGTAAAGAGCGTTATGGAACCAGATGGGAAACCCTTGGAAATGTTACGGATTTGGAAATGGGAAACCCCTGGAAATTTTACGAATTTGGAAATGGCTCCATGACCGCTGGAGGATAGCAAAAGGCAATATTCTATTGATTATTAGTATAAATCCACTAGCGTTCTATCACGAACGCCGTTCTCTGATTGGCTACGCTACTCACTATCTATTCTGTGATAGATAGTGAGTAGCGTAGCAGTGTGCGCCTGTTAACAAAATGAAGGCCGTTTCTTGGCGTTTTCAAAGTGTTGAGAAGAGGATTTAGATTAATTTTTGAACGACTAGTAAATTTATACTAAAACACTCTCGATTTCTATCGCGCGATAATTGACTCGGGCTGCGCCCTCGTCAACTATCACGCGATAGAAATCTCGAGCTCATAATCTAATTGTTAAATAGCGACGTTCAGTCGAGGCGACGATTACTTGGGCATCATATATATTCAGTGTGACAACCAAAGCTTCATCAGCACACCAAAATTACTTTCATAGTTTGATTAAGGTAATTCCTTTGAAATTGTTCTACTATCAAACTTTTTTGAAACTTGGCGTAATGAACATTCATGATATGAACATTACAAAAACGCATTTAAAAAATGGGGTCACCGTGCTTGTTTACGCGTCAGATGGCTCTTAAAATGAGGTATTTTTACTGGCTGCGCGTTAGAAGTTCGAATCACCTTCGTACAGAATTAAATCTTGGTAACTTGAAAGGCACAAAGTTTTGTCTTGAAGGTAAAGCTTCATTTATTGACATAAGCAGTATTGCTTCATTTAAGCCGTTTTTGATTGCTTGTTTGCGGGATGATTGCACTTTTTTGGACATTTCCGCGGTTAGCTCGAGGTCCTCGCCATGGCCAAAATACACCCAGTTTGGAACTATTTTCCCAAAAAAGTCGTGTTCCACTATCAAACTTTTTTTCCTCTTCAAATATGTTCTTCATTAGACTGTTCTTAGCAAATATCTGAAGAAAAAAATCGATGGGTCACCGTGCTCGTTTACGAAAAAGAGAATTTATTCCGTTATCGAGCATAGTTTGAGGAAAATCTCTTACGTTTTGCACGTCCACGCGCCCATGTGCGCGCGCTGATGACGCAAAAATCGTGCGCAGTAGGGATGCGCAATGCAATACTAAGGAATTACCTTAATGAGGAAAAATTGCTATAATTGGGCATATAATTTCTTAATCATTTATTTGCATATTTTTCATTACATAAGTGTCGGCTACAACATACTATAATTGGCTTTTAAATCAAAAATCGTCGTTTCTTTCAACTTGTTGTGAAGCATCGGGATATCGTCCATGGCATTTAAGGCTGTGGAGGTGGTACTTCTTCCACGTAGATCCGGGACACTGAGTTCCAACCAGTGTGTGCATCGGCATTTCCGTAATTAGCACAGTTACCGACCCAGAATCCCACGTTCACGATACCTCTTGGGATTCTCATGCACACGCCCTCGATGTGTCGTACTCGGAGTAAATTCTTTCTGTGGTTATTTCCTTGTAACATGTAAAGCACACCATCAATCGCAGCTGGAAAAGAGCATTCTTTGTCGCCAAAAGTGAAATACCACCGTTTGCAACAGGTATGGCAGTTGGCGATGCGAAAAACACCATTCCAGAAGACACGCAGGCCAGTTTCATCTGACGTTTTGTTGAAGACGCATTGCTAAAAGAAAAGAAAAACCTTAAAACCAAACTATTTCTAAGCGGAAACGATCAAAACTGACTGCCTGAATACAAAGTAAGTGATTTAACTTTCATGATTGAAATAAGCGGCAACATCAACAAAAAGGAAGGGACCCACTCAATCAAATGTATGCTTTCATAGAATTCCACATTTTAATATCGTAAATTGTCAGTTTTTAATCTCTCCTGCATATTTTATTGTCCATGCACGATTAATAAGTGACCGAAATAGAATTCTTCTGAGTAAACTAGAGAAGTACTTTACCTTGATCAAGCCAACATCTTTTCCGTCGTACAGACCGCTAAAAACGCATTGTTTCCAGTTTCGTCCAAATGTTCCCGGAGGACCTGGAGGGCCTTGAGGGCCTGGCGGGCCTTGAGGGCCTTGGATTCCTTGGTAGCCTATGTCCCCTTTGTTGCCTTTCTGTCCCTGTGATCCGGGTGATCCCGGAGGTCCTGCTGATCCGTTATGTCCTGCTGACCCATTATATCCCTGAGGGCCTGGGGGGCCTTGGATTCCAGGATTTCCTTGATCACCTTTGTCTCCCTTTGAACCCATGCCTCCTCCTTGCGAGCCCGGCAAACCCGGAATACCCGCGGGACCAGGCAAACCGGGCGTTCCTGGTATTCCTGGTGAGCAAAAGCAACAGCTTTGACCACAATGTCCATATGGTGGCGTCGATTGGGTGCACTACATGAAGAGATCAAAAATACCTCATCAAGATTTTGAATTAGAGAAAGGAAAAAAACAAGTGATTTAAATCTAAGTATTCTACTTGTACACAAACATGTTCACTTCAGGCGAGACTGAACTATGTTGATTCGCAGGTTCGCAGATCGAATCGTAGTTTGAACATTGTTGGCATTTTGGCCTATCGCATTCGTCCTTACACAGTGTTTTTCTTTAAGTTGATTTTTATATAAAGATTGATAAAAGCGTCGTAAAAGAGTCAGCTTTTGTGAAAGTGAACTCACGTTGGTCGAAGCCCAGCACAAAGTGAACAGCGGCAAAATCAGCAAGCACATCATGATGTTAGACGAAATGTTGATACGAGGTGCAGCCATCTTTCAATATGCTATTAGAATAGATATACAAAGGATACAAATATTATAAAAAGTCCATAATGGACGGTTCCTGCAAAAAATCACTTGAAAATACCTTCATGTTAACAGTATAATGAATTTTAATCAAGACTGCATTGTTGAAGAGCAACAGCTTCGCAAAGCTTCTTTCACCTACATATCTCGAGAAGAAATGGTGATGACAAACAATTATGGCCTGCCTTGGTAAATAATACTTTAGTGGTACTTATTTGAAAATTTTGGAAAAGAGGTAGATCATCATGGTATTTAACGAACATTTATCCACTAGTTGGTACTGGGTGCTCGTCTTACTGGGTTGATCAATAGAAAATGTCGAAAGGACCTCCTATTTTTAAGTTTTTGAAGATGGAATTTTGCAAAAAAAATCTACTATTGGGTATTGAAGTTTGAGATTGTCTCTTTCAATTGTAAACGCAGTGAACCCCTGAGCCAGCTGCCATCAAGGTAGGGAAATAATGGCTTTTCTGTTTTTTGTTTTAAACTGGAGATTTTTATACGTGAATCGCTGGGATATCTAGACGACGTACCTTCAACGAACTCAGCGTTTGTGTCAATACAATGAATAGAGGAAGCTATACTGCTGGAAAGAAGATAAGTATATACGTTAGATTTAGCATGAAAAACTTCAATGAGGCGTTTTTAGAACTTACTTGTTGCTGTTCAAAAGTGAATGAACTGCTTGTTGCACAGCGCAGTAGAAGTGTCTCATAATCTGATTCTATTAATTGGTTTTCTCACGTCTTGTTTACTGACTCACTTAAGGTTATTTAGAGAAGAATTAGGTCTAAGTATGATTTTGATTAAATAAATACAAAACTACGTAGACGCAATATCCTCCTACAAGTAGTATTTTCACGTTTCTAAATCCCTCAGACTACGTTTCTTGAAAAACAGATTCTTTCACATTTGATTCAACTTCTAGTTTCTAAACTGATTAATACTAAACATCAACACACGCCACAGTAGTTCAAGACGAGAATTGTTAAACAATAAACTGAATTAAACTGCCAGAAGCACTTTTAACAATTCTGAGAACACGGCGCCTGTTTATATATACTTAGAAAATACATTTTCAAAATTGCTTTTAGCGATGAGATTAAAAACCTCATGGATTGTTCAAAAGTTGTCTATTGTGTCAAATTAAAGGAAGGCTTGGGTTTGCTTTGTCATTAATCTTTTTGGTCATTGTCAGAGTCGCAATTTTCAAGTGCAGTATTTTTTTAAAGTCGTATATAGTTGGAAGAAGCCATTTTCCAACTGTACGAAAGGAGAGTTTGGGAATGGAGTCAGCTGCTAGTTATCACGTCACGACGAATTTGTTTATAATTAATTTGAAATTACACACGAGCACGTCCACACTAATAATAAACAGGAGCCCATCACTAGGAGCCTGCAACTACCCCATATTCATGTCACGGCGTTTTCACAGACCGATCTATTTTTAGTTTGAATTTATCTCGAATTCAGATCCCCAAAGGAACCTCAGTGACCAATTGCAATCACAAGCACGGACTTATGTTGACATATTAACATCATGTCGACATGTTCACGTGAGGCCGCATTGTATTATCTTTACCGAAGCGTGCTTATGCAGACTGGAACTGGGCTTTTTCGCGGGAAAAATATCTAAAATAGATTGGTCTGTAAAAATGCCTTTGCACTGACTTAGTATGGGAGTTGCAGGTTCCTAGTAATGGGCTCCTGTAATAAATAATAAAACCAAACTTACTCGGGACGTGACCTTGAGTTAATGGTTTGTAAATGTCTTGGTTTTCAAGATTTCATTGATGTTATATTCCTAGAATGGTTTATTTTGGTAGTGTATTAATCAGTGAGATGAAGTTGTTTGTGTTGTCGCATGCAACTTAACTGCTTTCTTTTTTTTCGTGAGTGTTCTGCACAAATAGGCTACTGTGCATTAGCTCACAAATGGTTAAAACTGGAGAGAAATAATAACTTAAGTATAACTTTGGCAAGATAGCAGCTGTCTGTAAGCTTGGATACGTAAGAGGCGTCAAACATGTTTAATCTTATAATTCCTAGCTTTAATTCAGGTGTCTTGAAAACAAAAATGTGCTTATTGACAGTTGTCTAATTTGTTTGTTTTTCCCTTCCACGTTGCTATTTTTTTGCTTGGTCTTTTCGTACTAGCTGCTGTTTGTAATCATGGTATTTGCGTTATGGTTAATTTACGTTTTCGTTTGTCAGATCACTGCAAATAGATTAAAGGGGTCTTGTGTTGTGGAATTGGTTTTAAAATATTGGGTAATTATATACACACATCTCTTGCAAATAGAACTTTAATTTTTAAACTCGTCAAGTTTAAGTTTGAATATCTCATTTTAACTGTCATAGAATTTTATGATTTTATTTCTCCTTAGTTGTAATTTCTATTGAAAAAGATGCATCGAACATTCAAGACATTGTTTAACCACGTCTCGGTCTCTACTCACCTCGAAGCACGTCAAAACTACTCCGCTACGCGTCGTGTTTTCTGCAATATATATTCCCCGTGTTTCGTGAAATGTGGCCTAACACGTTCTTTCGTGTTTGTTATTTGAGTTTTCGAACTCAACTGGAAAACAGTGCTGAGATTTCAGATACAGAGAATACAGTGTTTTTGAGAAAAAGAAATAATTTTCTCGTTTCCTTTACAATAGTTCTGTGTTTATTTCGATTTTTAAGGGACAAGTGTTTCACTTGCTCGGCGACCCAACACTGAGTTTCTTTAAATATTGAAGCTAATGTTTTTTTGTTCCTTGCCAACACATTTCTCTGATAAAACTGGGATAAACAAATTGCAAGTGTGTTAAATAAAATGATTAACCTTTATTTACCTTCTATAGTGGAAGCTTCTAGCACTAGTGTTAGCGGGACCGAGAAAACAACCGAAGCAAATATTTCAAGTCGAACATAACATTGTTAAGAATCCTAACTGCCCGGAGGCAAACCAGTTGGCTATGTATATATTCAAGCGTGGCCGAGGATTTGAACTTGGGGCTACGTACCGAGAAACAAATCCAGGTGGTGGTCAGAGCGGAACTCGAGCCCAGGGCCAGGGCGCTTATACGTAGGGCGGTGAAACGAGCGGGTCCGAGCAAAAAGGTGTGATGCAGTAGACTGGGGTCTACTAAACCAAAGAGATTCCACTTCAGGCTTACACTCGAACTTAGATTTCGAAAGAAATTACACGAAACTCCCTTCTATGTGAATCAGCAACTTTTCTACTGTATTTTTGTTCTGAGGCAATGGGAGAAGGTAAGTTTTTCAGGGATGAAAACAGGACTTATAAATATAGCAAAGATATCAGTGACGTCACCTATTGTTATTAATATGCCAACCAGAGAACTATCGGCTGGTGAAACAAAGAGTCCTTTTGTTTAACGTTTTCAAAATTGAATAACAAAAACAATGTTTGTAAACAAATATCTTCGCTATTCTTGTTCTTCGGCCATTTCAATTATTTTCCCACTGTGAATGAGTAACGATCTTCTCGCGCTGAGTTGTACGCGTAAGCTTTGGACTTATGAATAAATTTTATGCAAGAAAGTTCTTCTCTCTGGTATCGAGTTAATTTGTGAGTTTCTCAGAACAATGCTTAATCATATCCAATTTCTGCTTTTGATAGTTTCTTTCTTGCAGAAGTTTTAATTTTGAAAGGAAAATCTGACACGTACAAGTAGCTAATTTGCATAGTGGAGCGCGTGCACTTTCATGTCCGAGTCGGTGTCATAAACTTGACAAAATATTTTTTCGCCTTCTTTTGTGCTGAGATGCTGCAACAGTTTTCGCCAACGCTATAAATAATGGTAATTGAACTGAGTGGAGTGCAATTTGGTCTGAAATCATACGCGTGATTTCAAAATCGAACGAGCGCGCAGCGCGAGTTCGATTTGAAATCACAAGTACACTCCACTCAGTTCAATTACCACTTTATTAAATCCATTTTGAAATCGCCCAAATACAGGACTTGGCCAATTCAAATATTTTATTGATGCAGAACTGAGGCGGTTTTTAAATAAAAAGCGGAACCGGAAACGCTTTTACTTCAGTACACAATAGAGCAGCGCGCGACCTTTAATCAAGTCGCGCGCGCGCGCTATGTTTGGTTACTAGAAAGTTCTACTGTATCGCAAGCGCTCACGAGAGCGCCGCGACAGCCCGCAAGTGTTATTACATCCATTTTGAAATCGCCCAAATACAGGACTTGGTGGATTCAAATATTTTATTGATGCAGTACTGAGCTGGTTTTTAAATAAAAAGGGGAACCGGAAACGCTTTTACATCAAAATACGCAATAGAGCAGCACACGACCTTAAATTAAGTTGTACGCGCGCGCTATTTTTGGTTACTGGAAAGTTCTACAGTGTAGCGCAAGCGCTCACGAAAGCACCGCGACAGCCCGCAAGTTTGAAGTGTAACTTCCTCATTAGCTGGAAAAATGATGTGATTTAGAGCAAAAAATGGTGCAATAATAATTATTAATAATAATTGCACCAATTTGAGCCAATCAGATTACAGGGACCACCAGTGATTTCAAAATGGATTTAATAAGGCTACTAAAATCACCTGCTCAAGTGAATTAAGGCCTGGGGTGGTCTAAAATGAGATATTCAAACTTAAACTTGACGAGTTTAAAAATTAAAGTTCTATTTGCAAGAGATGTGTGTATATAATTACCCAATATTTTAAAACCAATTCCACAACACAAGACCCCTTTAATCTATTTGCAGTGATCTGACAAACGAAAACGTAAATTAACCATAACGCAAATACCATGATTACAAACAGCAGCTAGTACGAAAAGACCAAGCAAAAAAATAGCAACGTGGAAGGGAAAAACAACAAATTAGACAACTGTCAATAAGCACATTTTTGTTTTCAAGACACCTGAATTAAAGCTAGGAATTATAAGATTAAACATGTTTGACGCCTCTTACGTATCCAAGCTTACAGACAGCTGCTATCTTGCCAAAGTTATACTTAAGTTATTATTTCTCTCCAGTTTTAACCATTTGTGAGCTAATGCACAGTAGCCTATTTGTGCAGAACACTCACGAAAAAAAAGAAAGCAGTTAAGTTGCATGCGACAACACAAACAACTTCATCTCACTGATTAATACACTACCAAAATAAACCATTCTAGGAATATAACATCAATGAAATCTTGAAAACCAAGACATTTACAAACCATTAACTCAAGGTCACGTCCCGAGTAAGTTTGGTTTTATTATTTATTACAGGAGCCCATTACTAGGAACCTGCAACTCCCATACTAAGTCAGTGCAAAGGCATTTTTACAGACCAATCTATTTTAGATATTTTTCCCGCGAAAAGCCCAGTTCCAGTCTGCATAAGCACGCTTCGGTAAAGATAATACAATGCGGCCTCACGTGAACATGTCGACATGATGTTAATATGTCAACATAAGTCCGTGCTTGTGATTGCAATTGGTCACTGAGGTTCCTTTGGGGATCTGAATTCGAGATAAATTCAAACTAAAAATAGATCGGTCTGTGAAAACGCCGTGACATGAATATGGGGTAGTTGCAGGCTCCTAGTGATGGGCTCCTGTTTATTATTAGTGTGGACGTGCTCGTGTGTAATTTCAAATTAATTATAAACAAATTCGTCGTGACGTGATAACTAGCAGCTGACTCCATTCCCAAACTCTCCTTTCGTACAGTTGGAAAATGGCTTCTTCCAACTATATACGACTTTAAAAAAATACTGCACTTGAAAATTGCGACTCTGACAATGACCAAAAAGATTAATGACAAAGCAAACCCAAGCCTTCCTTTAATTTGACACAATAGACAACTTTTGAACAATCCATGAGGTTTTTAATCTCATCGCTAAAAGCAATTTTGAAAATGTATTTTCTAAGTATATATAAACAGGCGCCGTGTTCTCAGAATTGTTAAAAGTGCTTCTGGCAGTTTAATTCAGTTTATTGTTTAACAATTCTCGTCTTGAACTACTGTGGCGTGTGTTGATGTTTAGTATTAATCAGTTTAGAAACTAGAAGTTGAATCAAATGTGAAAGAATCTGTTTTTCAAGAAACGTAGTCTGAGGGATTTAGAAACGTGAAAATACTACTTGTAGGAGGATATTGCGTCTACGTAGTTTTGTATTTATTTAATCAAAATCATACTTAGACCTAATTCTTCTCTAAATAACCTTAAGTGAGTCAGTAAACAAGACGTGAGAAAACCAATTAATAGAATCAGATTATGAGACACTTCTACTGCGCTGTGCAACAAGCAGTTCATTCACTTTTGAACAGCAACAAGTAAGTTCTAAAAACGCCTCATTGAAGTTTTTCATGCTAAATCTAACGTATATACTTATCTTCTTTCCAGCAGTATAGCTTCCTCTATTCATTGTATTGACACAAACGCTGAGTTCGTTGAAGGTACGTCGTCTAGATATCCCAGCGATTCACGTATAAAAATCTCCAGTTTAAAACAAAAAACAGAAAAGCCATTATTTCCCTACCTTGATGGCAGCTGGCTCAGGGGTTCACTGCGTTTACAATTGAAAGAGACAATCTCAAACTTCAATACCCAATAGTAGATTTTTTTTGCAAAATTCCATCTTCAAAAACTTAAAAATAGGAGGTCCTTTCGACATTTTCTATTGATCAACCCAGTAAGACGAGCACCCAGTACCAACTAGTGGATAAATGTTCGTTAAATACCATGATGATCTACCTCTTTTCCAAAATTTTCAAATAAGTACCACTAAAGTATTATTTACCAAGGCAGGCCATAATTGTTTGTCATCACCATTTCTTCTCGAGATATGTAGGTGAAAGAAGCTTTGCGAAGCTGTTGCTCTTCAACAATGCAGTCTTGATTAAAATTCATTATACTGTTAACATGAAGGTATTTTTCAAGTGATTTTTTGCAGGAACCGTCCATTATGGACTTTTTATAATATTTGTATCCTTTGTATATCTATTCTAATAGCATATTGAAAGATGGCTGCACCTCGTATCAACATTTCGTCTAACATCATGATGTGCTTGCTGATTTTGCCGCTGTTCACTTTGTGCTGGGCTTCGACCAACGTGAGTTCACTTTCACAAAAGCTGACTCTTTTACGACGCTTTTATCAATCTTTATATAAAAATCAACTTAAAGAAAAACACTGTGTAAGGACGAATGCGATAGGCCAAAATGCCAACAATGTTCAAACTACGATTCGATCTGCGAACCTGCGAATCAACATAGTTCAGTCTCGCCTGAAGTGAACATGTTTGTGTACAAGTAGAATACTTAGATTTAAATCACTTGTTTTTTTCCTTTCTCTAATTCAAAATCTTGATGAGGTATTTTTGATCTCTTCATGTAGTGCACCCAATCGACGCCACCATATGGACATTGTGGTCAAAGCTGTTGCTTTTGCTCACCAGGAATACCAGGAACGCCCGGTTTGCCTGGTCCCGCGGGTATTCCGGGTTTGCCGGGCTCGCAAGGAGGAGGCATGGGTTCAAAGGGAGACAAAGGTGATCAAGGAAATCCTGGAATCCAAGGCCCCCCAGGCCCTCAGGGATATAATGGGTCAGCAGGACATAACGGATCAGCAGGACCTCCGGGATCACCCGGATCACAGGGACAGAAAGGCAACAAAGGGGACATAGGCTACCAAGGAATCCAAGGCCCTCAAGGCCCGCCAGGCCCTCAAGGCCCTCCAGGTCCTCCGGGAACATTTGGACGAAACTGGAAACAATGCGTTTTTAGCGGTCTGTACGACGGAAAAGATGTTGGCTTGATCAAGGTAAAGTACTTCTCTAGTTTACTCAGAAGAATTCTATTTCGGTCACTTATTAATCGTGCATGGACAATAAAATATGCAGGAGAGATTAAAAACTGACAATTTACGATATTAAAATGTGGAATTCTATGAAAGCATACATTTGATTGAGTGGGTCCCTTCCTTTTTGTTGATGTTGCCGCTTATTTCAATCATGAAAGTTAAATCACTTACTTTGTATTCAGGCAGTCAGTTTTGATCGTTTCCGCTTAGAAATAGTTTGGTTTTAAGGTTTTTCTTTTCTTTTAGCAATGCGTCTTCAACAAAACGTCAGATGAAACTGGCCTGCGTGTCTTCTGGAATGGTGTTTTTCGCATCGCCAACTGCCATACCTGTTGCAAACGGTGGTATTTCACTTTTGGCGACAAAGAATGCTCTTTTCCAGCTGCGATTGATGGTGTGCTTTACATGTTACAAGGAAATAACCACAGAAAGAATTTACTCCGAGTACGACACATCGAGGGCGTGTGCATGAGAATCCCAAGAGGTATCGTGAACGTGGGATTCTGGGTCGGTAACTGTGCTAATTACGGAAATGCCGATGCACACACTGGTTGGAACTCAGTGTCCCGGATCTACGTGGAAGAAGTACCACCTCCACAGCCTTAAATGCCATGGACGATATCCCGATGCTTCACAACAAGTTGAAAGAAACGACGATTTTTGATTTAAAAGCCAATTATAGTATGTTGTAGCCGACACTTATGTAATGAAAAATATGCAAATAAATGATTAAGAAATTATATGCCCAATTATAGCAATTTTTCCTCATTAAGGTAATTCCTTAGTATTGCATTGCGCATCCCTACTGCGCACGATTTTTGCGTCATCAGCGCGCGCACATGGGCGCGTGGACGTGCAAAACGTAAGAGATTTTCCTCAAACTATGCTCGATAACGG
>JAHPZR010044468.1:0-30113 GCA_019787425.1 Platygyra sinensis
CCATCGTCTACCTCCAAAGTCGACAAGAATTGTCTTTGCTACCTGTTGCAAGCATAAAAAGTAATGCATTTAAGGATTGGCTTTCCTGCTTCAGTGTAGATACCTTCTAACCCACTGATCAGTTCCCATTCTCATTTTACCTATCACACTTTTCTAAAACTATGCTTTTTCATATAAACATGTTTTTTTCAACACTCTCTGCAAATCGTGACATTCAACGTTAAAAGATTTAAAAACTCCTCATTTCCCACACTCCTCATTTTCCACACTCCCCATTTTCCACCTCCCCATTTTTCACACTCCACATTTTCCACACTCCTCAGTTTCCACACTCCCAATTTCTGCACTCCGCACTACTCGTTTTTCATACCAACCATTCCAACCGCAAAAAACGTCTTTAGACAGACTAATTCCCCAATGGCGGTTCATTCATTTTCAAATTATAGTAGATAATTAGCTAAGTGTTGCCGCACACGCTAATAACAGGCAATCAAATCTTGCCGTAGCTCAATTTAATCCTCTTAATATGAAGATTGAACAAGACAAATGCAGAAAAAAGGCAAAGCGAAATAAACGAGGAAACTTACAAGACAAATGTGACTGAGCAGTTCAAAACAAGGCGTAGACAGAAACTCTGACCGCTAGTAACCAAATAAATTACTCGCGAACCGAAATTATATAGAGTATGGAAATGAACGCAACATGTACAAAAGGCCAAAAAAACAAAGGAAACTAAAAAAGCGAAAACTTAACACTAAGCACAAAGCTACAAAAGTAAGTAAGTAAAATCCTTTATTTAAACACGATCAATGTTTAAAGCAAACTACTTGCTCAGTTGTGGGGTCGTGTATTACTAACTAAGTTTAAAAATATTTTAAAGTAAGTTTAAAATAAAAATAAGTTTAAAACACTATAAAAACGCACACTTGACATTCCGGTTGAAAGTGTTAAACCAGAGATCGGCTAATATGGTAGGAGGAATGCAAAAGACAAATATAAAAGTCATTAGGTCAACAACCTCAGGGAAACAATAGACATGCCAGATTTTGGTTCCAGATTTCTGAGATTGTCTGGGTAACAGCTTTGACCCATAACTTGTGCCCAGGTTCAAAGGCGACTATTAACCAACTGTAACTCACTTTGCCAGTAACACAAGCAATCTGACAAACCTGAGATGGGTTTTCTCCCAAGTAACCACCACACCGAGAAACAATAGAGAAGCCAAAAAGGACACACTTGAGACAGAAAGGTGAAAGATCACATTACCACTGCACATAACAGCACTACTTGAGTGGACACTGTTACCTGTTATTATTATGTTTCCTTCGTAATTAAATGCACAGCTGAAAATCTCATCTGTATGGCCTTCAAGTACCTGAAGAAAAGAAGCAGCAAAGGCAGAGTCAACTTCAAACGTCATAAAACATTTCTCACTAAGTAAAAAGTAAATCTTAAACCATACAAAAAAAACATCTTTCACCAAATCTGTCCAGTCAACCTAAGAAACGTTCACATTATCCCTCAAATAGGATTCAGTTAGAAATCAAATGGCCTTGAGGGGCTTGTTTGAAGTTATTACATTGTGTGAATGATCAAAATGAGGGATCAGTAAAGACGCATGAACACAAAACAACACCATGTGTCTTTTAGATATTTTAAAATTCGTCAATTGCGAAATGCGCAAAACGTTTATTTTGGTTAAAGGGCCCTAGTAAGCCACACCTTTGTTTTTGTTTACATGCGAGAGTTTGGCTATTATATTTTATTCAGAGGACGTCAAAACAAAGGAAACCACTGTGGAATTACAACAGATAATCAAACACACTTTCTGGATAATAAGTAATAATAAGAATTCGCTTCACCATGCAAGATCAATAATTTCGATTGCGTCGAAAATGAAGGAGGCTGACTAGGGTCCTTTAAGGATGTAAATACACATACATGCAAGCATTCGAGCTTGTGCATGTGCATGTATTTAAAAAAATATCAAGCCATTGAATACGACTTCCCTTCGAATCCTAACCCAGCGATTAAGTATCTAAAGGAAAAACTATTTCAACAATGCCGGACAATGACATAACGTCACGATGACGTAGCTGAAGAGGATGACGATGAACATCAGGATGATGGTGGCCTTAATGATAATGGTGATGATGACATTATCAACATTTTACTGAGTTTTCAAATATCTGTTACTTTTAATCCAATTACAGCAAATATTAAGCTGAACCAACAGGTACTTGTTTACAACAGCCACTCTCACTGTTGAAAAAGTGTTGATCATCACTAGGAAATAAATTGGTGGTTTATATAAAATATATGACAAAAAGAACGCTGTGAGTAACTTGCAGCATCGGCATTTAAACACAATGGCATGCTATATGAGGAAGTCTTCCCTGAAGAGGTCAACACTTATTTGTCAGTCACAGTTGACATGCAATTCAATTCAATTCATTTTCTCTTGATGTAGTTACTTTATGCGCGGATCAAATTCAAAATTGCAAGCGATTTGAATACATGATAGGTTATCTATAAGTGAATTTAAGTGTCTTTGCTGTCTTTAATTGCCATAAAAAGAAGTACTTCACATATAACTATTTTATTGGACGACTCTTCACTCGAGAAGCTTGCCGGTTGGCTTGCTTCATTTTGACCGCAAGAATGAAAGTTTCTCACACGAAGCGTTTCTAGTAAATTTTATTGCTTTTGACGATTGTAAGAAATACTCAGCGTTTGTTGTGTTTCTCGTCTTCATTGTCCGCCATGTTGATGCTCTGGTGAATTAATTAAGTCAGTCAGTTAAGTAAAACCCTTCTCCAAGTGTCAATGTGTTGAGCCTAAATAGCCTAATTGAGGACACCAGCAAAATAGCAACACTAATTGCCACACGCTATTATAAAATAGTCCAGTTTCGAATTCGCCATGACCGCTGCCGAAATAAAAGCACTGACAACGCATTTGTACAGGGTTAGCCTCGACCTGAAAAAATATTCATAAATACCGGCGGGAAGACGCCACAACTATGAAAATTGAATCAATACACAGAGCTGTGAACAGGTCATCTCGCTGAAATTGGTGAATATTTTACTTTAGGTCGAGGCTAACCCTGTATAAATGCGTTGTCAGTGCTTTTATTCAGCGGTCATGGCGAATTCGAAACTGGACTATTTGAGTATTAACAGGAACATGAAAACTTAATGAGTGAATTCCAAATTAGGGGGAGGACCTTATGAACCTTTATAGCGCGTCTTCTTGTTTAAGTATAAAGTACTTCTCTTTGCATACCTGTACACATTTCCCAGAAAATGGGTCCCAAAGTCTCGCTGTTTTGTCACTGCTAGCTGTCAAACATCTAGTGCCTTGAGGACTGAAAGATATCTAATAATACATAATTGAAAACGAAAATCAAACATGGCACAAAAAGACCCACAAGTACAGCAGAATGGCCTGTTCAGATCAGAAAATACAGTTAAAACTGCTGTCTGCTTAATAATTGCTTTGCAGGTCAACAATCTGACAAATCACAATAACAGCGAAAATTACAGGAAGTTCACACTTGTTCCCTGAATATCAGATCTCATAACAATAACTAGCATACCTTTGAAATTTCCCCTTCATGGCCTTCTAATTTTGAAACACAGTGATGAGTTAGAGCATTGTACACTCTCCCAGTACCTAAATAAACCAGACTATATTAGCGGAGTCCTGTGTGCCAAAGGAGCCCAAGCGAAGCCCCATAGCTAGTACGGCTCACGCTCGGTTAGTAAGAGGGTATTAATTGCGGTTATGGAGATGTCCTTGTTTTGCTTTGTCAGCTCATTTGGTTTAGTGAAATGCTCATTGTTCAATCTCATTAAAGGTTATTTATTGTGTGGAGCAAATCTTAATGATTAGTATTTAATGGGAGCTCCGCTTTGAGGCTTGGCTATTTTCTTTTATTAAAAATTGGATCATTGATCAACTGGATCAGTTTAAGAGTTTTCATTGGCCACGCAATCATGGTATATGAGCCATTATACCATGCTTTACAAATATGATCAGCGTGCGCAAAATGTTTTGGTTCATTTTTATTTTATTTTAGTCATTATTTTGGTGACGTTTTTGATAACACAATTATTCCACTAGCGCTCGTTGGATATAAGATAATTATGACCATCTTGGCGCTACGTGCCTCGTTGGTTATCTACCATCTCATGTCCAACAAGCGCAAGTGGAATAAATGTTAAATTATTGCAAGTGAGACATCTTACCATCTGCAGAAGCTGTAGCTACGTACTGACCAGTAAAATCAAAACACACATCCAAAACTTCATCATCATGACCTCTGTGTGGAGTATAAACACAACCAACAAACAAACAAATCAAGGCTGTTCATGAACTCACTACATGTTATACAAACAACCAAATCAGAAACTACAACCAGACTTATTTAATACAAATATCTATCAATGCAAATACTGACTACCTCTTTACAATGGCCGAATAATTCAGGCCAAGGGTGGCTGTTTTTTTTTTAAACGCCAGAGACATAATGAATAAAGTCTGTGAATATAGTGTGACAGCCCTCAGCAGGATCATTGTATTGCCTTACAGTGCCTCTCTCCACAAAAGTAAATGAGTAATTACCAGTAAATGCTAAGTGGTTAACAAGTGATGGAAAAGCATTTATTACATCAAGAGTGGAGTAAGTGCATTTTTCGCTGATTAATGCTACAGAGAGCAGAAAAATGTTTGCCATGGAATCTACACCATTGTTACTATAATGGTCCATGGAGAAACGCAGTGTATATACTAGTAAATTTGGCAGCCACTTTTTCCTCACACAACAATCATAATAATTTCCTTTAGGTAGTTTGGGTAGTTTACAACTACCTTTACATACATCATAAAAGCTGTTTTGAAAAGATACAGCTATTAAATGACAGGACTTTTCGGTTAGCATACAGCTAAATATAATATTTAAATTTCACTAGATTTTTTACTATTTAGCAGCTATCTCTAACCACTGTGACATATGTTAAATAATGGTCTCATTTCGTACCTTAATGTACCTATACACTGTCCTGTCCTGGAGTCCCAAATTTTGCATGTCTTGTCCTACAAACCAACAATCACATCAGAGTATCACTTCACTAACAGTCAAATGTACCATTCCAATGAGCTAGTGAGTCCAGTCTACCAAACAATTGGCTTCTCTGCTATTTTATTTTTCCCATTTATAAGAATCAATCATGTAACAAAGTAATATGGACATAACAACATTTAGCACACTGAAACACACACTGTAGTGAATAAATAAACATGTGCGCATTTTGGTCAACCACATTTCAAGAATCAAAAGACATGAAAATTTGGTTAGATTAGACTAAGATTTCTACTTTTTCGACTGGGTAAGAGAGGTTGAAATGAGAAGACATGTTTTTCTAGGCTTCGTAACACAAGAGGTTAAACATGAAGAAAGCTTCTTTATCACAAACAATATGCCGGGTAAGGAAGTGTAAAAAGAAACAAGATGAATCTTCATACAACACAATGATTTGGAACAATACACAAGAAAATTTAATATCAACATTTAGAAAACAGTCCTAAGAAAGCACGCGCGCTGATTGGTTAAACATCGTGTTTGTATAACTCGATGGAGACACAAAACTAGCGCGCGCTTGTTGACGTAGTGATGGCGCGAGCAAAGAGAATTTACATTTTGATATCCAAAGCTAACAAATTGTTTTCCTTTTTCTCGTCGTGGTGTTTTCTAAAAGAAATAGAAAACATGTACTTCGTGTTTCTATCGAGTTATACAAACACTCGTGAAAGTTTGGGAGAACTTGAAAAAGCTGTGGAAACACTCGCCTGCGGCTCGTGTTCCCACAGCATTTCTCGTTCTCCCAAACTTCCACTCGTGTTTGTATAACTCGATAGAAACACGATACATGTTTTCTATTTCTTAAATATGGAATCCCTGAAACAGACGATGAAGAGCCCGACGATATCGTCCTCGGTTTGGCAAAACTCATGGAACTAGATCATTGTTTCCCGAAAGCTAATTAAATTTCAGCGCACTGAAGAATGTGAAGAGAGAAAATAAGATTGTTTATTATCTTTTGGTATATTCGCTTTCGCTGTCAGAAAATACAGAAATCCAACGAAGAGATGTTTGCTTTAGTTCACTTTGCATTCTTGAGTTACAAGTTGCTGTTCCAGACACCTGCTGTTCTGTTTAAAGATCATAACTGTAATAGGCGTTGAACTGTAATTTCTAAATGCAATAGTGTTTTGTTAAACTGTTATCTACATGTTTTTTTTTTGAAAGATATTAATGATGTAAACGATAAATTCCGTTATAGCCAATCAAGCCTTCTGAAATGGATAAGATAATGTTTAGTTAAGACTTTTTAATAACTTTACGTAATCCATTAGAATTGTGCTTTTGGCTTACATTTGTGTGTAAAGTGCCCTTATCGTCAAAATTTGTATTTTCCCATCTGATCCTATATTCCATGCAATGAACTTTGGCGAAAAAAATTTTCGATTTGGATGGAAAGCGATTTTTGAGTTATTTTTTTGTAAAAAAAATACCCCTTAGGGCGCGTCGAGTATGTTGTGGACGGGTCAATGGATCAGTGAGTCAGTCAGTGAGTGAGAGATGTATGTATGTCACACCAATCAGATCGGATCTACTTTAGACAGCCAATCAAATTTCTTGTTTTAAAGGTAAATGGTATATGAGAAGATTTGATCCCAATACAGTTCAGAACGGCCATATTTATTCTTCTATAAAAGAGGAGGAAGTATTCATATATTGGGTTTACTTCGGCATTTTCTGTGGGTTAGGTTGAGGATTTTAGTTGGACGAGATGAGCCTTGAGGTTTGAAACAGTGCGTGAGCTAGTTGTATGCAAATGAACAAGATGTTGTTATTTTTAGTTACAAAGGTAACTTGATATTTTTGTTTTTCACAAGGAGTATATTCAATTAGACATCACGCATCGTTGCTTCTAGTTCTAGTTTTAGGGGAGACGAGACTATTTTGATTTGAAAGAGTTCGAACGTTTACAATAGGTACAGGTAACGATTGTTTTGTTCTTGTTGCATGCAAATATAGAGAGATATTTTTATTTTTTAGTTACAAATGGTAATTTGACACTTTTGTTTTTCACATGGGAGTAAATTCAATTAGAGCTAACAAATCGTCAGCACCTGTTCCCACGAGATGCTTCTATTTTTAGTTACAAATGGTAACTTGACACTTTTGTTTCTTGTGTCGGAGAAAATCGTTCGCACGAGATGTTTGCTATTTTTGGTTATAAATGGTAACTTGACACTTCTATTTTTGATATGGGAATAAATTCAATTGGAGCTTACAAATTGTCGGCTATGCTATTGTTTCCAGGATATTAAACAAAAAAGAAGCTTTCATTTCTAAACTGTTTTTACGTCTCTGCAGTAGCAGTTTATAGCTTTATTTGATGACATTCATTTCAGTTCGATATTTTTTGAAGACTGTGTGGCGTCAAGTTAAAGTGCAAAATCAGACTTTCAACGTATCAGAAAGTTTTTTTCCTCTTTCTTTCTATTTTCGGTGAAGTAGTGTTGTTTTGTGAAAAGGGTAAACTTACGACTCGTATAAAATGCGAAAAGTTCTCTTAATGGCTTGAGTATTTTTTAGCAAAAATTCCTCTTGGGGTTGAAAGGGCTATGGATCGGTGAGTGATGGGGAGTTATGCATGTGCGCATGTCACACCAATCACAGTGGGTTGTATCAAAGAACGAATGAAATTGCCTGTTAGAAATTAAGGTGATATCTATAGTAATTTGGAGACGTGTCAGGTTACTGTAGTTTGTTTAGTAAAACATTTTACATGTCATCGATTTAATTCTGCTATCCCTGAAACCTTTCAGTTCACAAAAAATAACTCTTGCACGCTTTGCGTGCCTATGTTTCTATGAAGTTTTAAAAACCTGAAAATCCTATTTTATTGCAGTCTACACGTGCGGCTGATCACATCATCGACGGGCTCAGATTTGTGACGTAGATTAAGGAACACATGACTTCAGGCTTGACTTATCTCACTTCTTTCACCTCTGTAAATTTAGCTTCGCAGTCTATGCAAAATGCTCCTTTCCAGCATTTGGTATGAGCTACTAAGTTTAACTTAGAGGTAAAACAAGCGAAATAAGTCAGCCTGAAGTCACGTGTTCCTTAATCTACGTCACAACTCATTCCAAACCAGGGGAGGACTGGTGTGAATGGTGGACCAAAATGGCGGCAAATTTGAACGTTTTTAAAACTTCTAAAAAAGATTGCATTTTATCCAAATCGCATTTTTCTTTCGCAGAAGTTCATTGGGTGATATATAGAATCAGATAAGAAAATAAAAATTTTGATGATATGGGCACTTTAAATAGTCGTGCCTTGTAAAATATTTTTTGGTTACGTTCTTGGATTAAAACGATATCGTTGGACCTAAGTTCTGTCCGCTGTTGACGTCTATCAAGATAATTCCCTGTAACAGATCCGGTACTTCCCTGCAGCCAGAGAGTTTCCCAGGTTTTTACAGAAGTGCTTTCCCAGGCCAAAAACCTATTGTCACAAGAACATGAAGGGTCAGCAATTGCAACAGGGAAAGATTCCAGAGGACATGGCAAAGAACTTAATCCTTCACAAGTGGTGCCAACGCAAGTTTGAGTGTCTGATATTTGAAATGCTTTTTATTACAATTTTAAAGCCAAAACTCAACAAGCAATGCGACTCGCTCCACGCACAAGTATTTGTTTAGGTTATTGGTTTCAATACTTTTACATTCTCTTCACTCTTTTAGCTTATAGTTATAATTTCATATCAATTGCAAGTATGCATACCATTCGCATTAAGCTTTTTAACTTTTATCCTCTATTGCTCCATAAACATATCTTAGCATTTTTAACCATATATTTACCCATGCAATTTTTAACTTTTTCTATAGCTTGAATATTGAAGCTATAGATCTATGTGAATATTAACAAACATACCTGCATCATTTTCTTTAAAACTGTCTTTTTTGTTTTAGGATTGATTTGTTTATAGCTGAGCAATGAGCAATTTTGTAAAGGTTCTCTATATGGAACAACTGAGAGATTAAAATTGATAACAAGACAATTTTTTTCCGTGCTTGGTTTGATAGAGGAGTTTACACCTTAAAAGACCTTCTCGATGAGAATCTAGATTCCTCCGGTATCAGTTGCAAACAAATTTTTTGACCTATTACGGGCTAATTAACAACTATTCACCGAAGTGGAGGTGGCTAGCGTTGGATATTTACCGAGCCGCGAAGCGGCGAGGTAAATATCCAACGCTAGCCACCTCCACTTCGGTGAATAGTTGTTTTAGTATATACTAAAACAGTGAGATACTATACACCACAAAAAAATTAATTTGGATGATTTCTTCACTTGTCACGGCTGCAAACCGGGACGCCATTTTCTCTTGAGTTGCTCGGAGGTAAATAGCACAGGATATCTGGAGTTTGACGAGCCAATCAGCGCACGCGTTTAACACTATCCACTGTTTTAGTATATACTAATAAACGTTATTCCATAAGAATAATATATAGATTAAGGCCAGCCAGCCACAAAACAAAGCAGGAAAAAAACATTTGTATAGAAGAAAACGTTATAATTCGAATAAATTTTAATCCTGGGCTAGCGCTAGCCGGCTTCCGAAGAATCCTGAACTGCTTTCAACAAGCTAACCTGACATGAGCCCGCGATCCAATCGAAAACCAATATTTGGACAGTGGTCAACTTAAAAAAAAAATGTGACCTCGATGAAGTGTAGACTTGAGCCCACGATATGGTCACGTGATACTGGTCAGCAGATACTTTGTTTTGGCAGGTGTCAATTGCTTATAACATGGATGTCCAATATCAAAGAAGTACACAGTAAACAAAGGTTGCATGTCTTTATCAACCATTCTTTGGAGTATGGCCGCCATGTTGCGCGACTCCACCGTCGTCGTCGTGCGTACGCACCCATGAGCAATACCACTGCCCATGATAACCATGAGAAAAAAAAAATTCATTGGTGGATGGGTTTCTCTTTCCCTATATGGTTATGGGGCTCCGCTTTGCGGCCCTTCGGGCTGCCGGAGCTCCGCTTCATTGGTGGATGGGTTTCTCTTTCCCTATATGGTTATGGGGCTCCGCTTTGCGGCCCTTCGGGCTGCCGGAGCTCCGCTATAAAAAAGCAATAATATATAGATTTAAGCCAGCCTAAAAGCGTAGCTCCTTGGCCAGGGTTGTTCAGTGCCTGATTAAGCTAACCCAGAAAAAGGTAGAATTTTGATTTGAGTTTTGTAACTTTGTGGTGATGTTTTCTGTTTATTGTTTGCCTTTCTGTTTTGAGTTTCATAATCGCAAAACACATTTGTATAGAGGAAAAAGTTATAATTTGAATAAATTTTAAGGGGGAAGAACCTTAACTACAAATCTGTCACTAAGGAAATCTCAAAACCTCCTTTTTTTGGCTCCTGAAGTCCAGTGGGCATCAAAGTTTACCATGTTTGTTCAATTCACGTTTCCTTTAAATGTTTCGAACCATGCCCATATTTGGTATGTCACATGACCACAATAGAAAATGTCTAAAAACTCGGACTGAGTGGATCGTTTTCGAAATATAACAATACGATTTGTTAAAACACAGCATTATCTACAACTTGTAGTATGCGTTTGAGGAAATGTACAATATTTCGAAAATTATAGATCTTTAAGTGCTTTTATAGCCTCTTAAGGATCTATAATTTTCGAAATATTGTACATTTCCTCAAACGCATACCACAAGTTGAAGATAATGCCGTGTTTTAACAAATCGTATTCTTATATTTCGAAAACGATCCACTCAGTCCGAGTTTTTAGACATTTTCTATTGTGGTCACGTGACATACCAAACATGGGCGTGGTTCGAAACATTTAAAGGAAACGTGAATCAAACAAACACGGTAAACTTTGATGCCCACTGGACTTCAGGAGCCAAAGAAAAGGAGGTTTTGAGATTTCCTTAGCAACAGATTTGTAGTTAAGGTTCTCCCCCCTTAATCCTGGGCTTGCGTTAACCGGCTTCCAAACAATCCTGCCCTGTTTTCAACAAGTTAATCTGACTTGAGCCCGCGATCCAATCAAAAACCAGTATTTGGTCAGCGGTCAACTTCGAAAAAACACGTGATGTCGATGAGTTGTATACTTGAGCCCGCGATATGGTCGTGAGATACTGGTCAGCGGATACCTTTTTTGACAGGTGTCAATTGATCATAACATGGATGTTCAATATTAAAGAAGTACACGGTAAATCAAGGCTGCATGTCTCTGTCAACTCATTATTTGGAGTATGGCCGCCATGTTGCGCGACTCCATCGTCGTCGTCGTCGTGCGTACGCGCCCACGAGCAATGCCGCTAGCCAAGATAACCATGAGAAAATCAGCTCATGGGTTTCCTTTTCTTTCCTATATGGGTATGGGGCTCCGCTAAAACGAACAGGTGTACAGCAAGAGCATCTTCCACAACCATGGGAGAACTTGAAAGTGTTAACAAGCAAAGCCATACATAAAAGTTTCGTGAAACATATGTTTGAAGAACCCACCACAAAACAACACCTTCTTGCCAATGGGTTAACACCGGACCAAATAAGAAAATACTTCAACTAAGCCTTCTCCATCACTATAGAAACGAAGTTAACTATGTTCCAGTACAAAATTTACATGACATAGTTTTTACCAAAAGCAAGTTATTCAAAGCTAAACTTGCAAGTAATGAATGATCTTTGCTATTTATGTTTACAAACAAAACAAGATTTGAAGCATATGCTTGTTTCATGCCCGGTGGTATCAGAGTTCTGGAAAATCTTTCTTGAATGGTATGAGACTCTAACAGCAATAAAACTAAAATCTTATATGGTATCATAGATAACGACTGCCTTTGTAAGTTAATTAATCACCTCTTACTAATTGCGAAATACTACGTATACTGCTGCAGCATTAATGAAGAACCTTTGTTTGCACATATCTAACAATAGTGATAAGTAAGGCCGAAATTGAAAAACAAATATCAACAAGGACTAATTCAAATGAGCGTTACTTCAATAAACAGAAACCTTTAATTGACAATAAGTTTGTGACCTAGAGCTGTATATTACTTTTCTTTGTACTGTGTAGGATATAACGCAACTTTTTTCTGCAAGTTATAGTAGTAAATGTAACTGTATCCTTCGTTTTCTTTTGTTGTATTGTAATGTATTGTATGTATTGGTAAAGATAATATATATTGTTGATAATGAAATAAAAAAATAATAATTAAAAAAAGGTTCTCTATGTGCCTTGTGCATGTTTTGACAAGAAACTAATTCTATACGGCTGGTTACAAGCGGGATCGTTCAAGAAGTCCAGTAAAATTAATTTTCAAGCATACTGACTATTCTCTGACTTACATTGTCTGATTATCACCTCCTATTTAAGGACGTTCACACGAAATAAATAAATAAATAAATAAAAGAAGTAAAATCTGAAGTAACTGGATAATAAGTCACAAATACCATTGATCCAGTCACGATGAATGAACTATCAAAGTTGAATTGCGCATTGGAAATTTCCCCTCTGTGACCAATCAGGGTGTGCACTCTCCTGAAAAAAAAAATCACATCAGTGATTAAAAATTCAATTGAATTTTCTTGAAGTTATAAACCTGGACAGTTTGGGAACGCGGTTGTAAATTAAACTGGTTGCTTACAGGACTATGCTATTGTAAGCAACCACAAGCTGAAACAATTTCTTAGTCTAAAGACGACATTCAATTGTCTTGATATTTCTGTTCATAATCTTTGTCACTGAACATTATCAAGCATTGTTACAGTATTATGATATTTGGTCAAGACGTGTACCTACAGTCAAACCTCTCCATGACAGGCACCTTGGGGACACAGGTAAGTGGCCACTGTATAGAGATGGTTGTTATGGGGAGGTATGGATGTAATACGAAACCTGATTTTTTCAGGGGTGCAACATTTTTGATGAAAAAAATGCACATTTTAGCATATAATATATACATTTACCAGCCTAAAAGCAGAGCTCTGGGGTCAGGTTGTTTAAAGCCCGATTAAAGTTACAGGTCCCTGTTGGCGGTCTATACGTAGGTGGAAAGACGTTTTGTTCAAGTGGTACTATGATCAAATTTTTACCCCTTGTTTTTTAAACTGTATTGCAAAGAACTCCATGAAAGAAAAACAATGCCGTTTACCATTTGCAAATATCTGCATTGGGTAAAATATGCAAATGACTTAATGATGACGTCATACACTCAATTGAGTATATAAATAGAGCTATCTTGGCCAATTTGCAGTGCAAAACATTGAAACTTGGCATGCTAATAGTTCTACAGAAAACACACCTATGACTATAAAAAATTCCGTTCCCATGGCAACTCACTCTTTTCCAGTCCCCACCCACTTGATTTCAACATGTTGGTGATTTTCAGCTTGAAAATGTTAAACAAGGCCACAAAGTCAAGCTAACATATTTATAGGCTTGCTGGATCATGCATATGAAGTGCTGTTAGCAAACATGAAATTGGAACGCCAAAGGTGGCCAGGAAAGCTTTCAATGTGGGGGAGGTCTGGAACCCAGTATGTTGCCATGGTAACAGAACTGGCAAGCTCATATTGTGGAGCACATTTAGTAGAATCGTACCATAGGCAGCCCAGACGTACTGTTAGTGAAATTAATTTATAAACAACCGCACCGAACATGTATGTGAAGTTACAACCAAAATTAACTGCAAAGGAGTCAAAAGATTTATCAAATAGTTCAAAATAAATAATGTTTTGCCTTAATACCATTGTCTATTTCTTTGTCCTGGGGTGGAAGATACCTCTTATTGCAAAAAGTGAAAAAATGCCATTTTAACCAGCCAGGATGAACAATTAAGCATTCAGCTAAAGGTATGCAGGTTACGTCTTACAATATTTCGATTTTTAAACGCCATTTGGACCCTTAATATAATTCTAAGATAACAGCTCCCACGCGGCCATGAAGGCAAGCGAACCAGCTGAGAAAACATAGTAAAATAGACCAGATATTGACCAGGACAAAGAAATAGACAATGGTATTAAGGCAAAACAAGTTTTATTTTGAACTATTTGAAAAATATTTTGACTCCTTTGCAGTTAATTTTGGTTGTAACTTCACATACATATTCAGCTCTGTTGTTTATAAATTAATTCCACTAACAGTACGTCTGGGCTGCCTGTGATTGTACTTCAAAAAATCAGACATTTCTGATACAAACTGGCTGAGATACCTCTTTTCATTATAACTGAACAAAATCTGTTGGAGTGTATGATGTCATCGCTTGGCTAATTTGCATATTTTAAAAACTCTGGAACGAAAAGAGGTATTTGAAATAGTAAGCAGCATTTTTCTTCTCATGCAGTCTACTTGTTTATGTTTCAAAATGGCTTAAATAGGGAAGGTGTGATTTTCGTCATAGTACCACTTTAAGTTTGTCCACAGGCGTTTTTTCGCTTTCTCTCACTGACGTTTTTTTTTATTTTTTCGCGCTGCACCTCAACTAACTGAATGCCTGGAAGAGGCTATTGTGAAGAGGTGACGATTGTAAAGAGGTTAAAATAAGAGTGAATGTATGGACTGTTCACCACGACCAAAAATGTGGCCACTGTAGAGAGGTGGCATTTAGTGGAGGCTGTTTGACAGTGGTTTCATAAAGTAACCTCTAGTACAGATCATAATCATGGTACAGATTGTGTCGCTAGTTATTTCTTATGATTTTGGGGGTGAGATATTAATAACAATAAGAACTAACCTCCCAGTTGCTGTGTCCCACACACTTACAGTATGATCGAAAGAGCCTGTGAGCAGTTGATCTCCAGTTGTGTTAAATGAACAAGAAATAATTTCTGCTGAATGGCCCTGTGGATGCAAAGAACATTTTAAAATGTACTTTTTTCAGCTTAGATCACATTTAAGGCGGATTGTATTTTTCTAACCCTCTATATTTAAGGTGGCTCGATAGGCTGAAAGGGACCAAAAACCTGGTTTAAATATGGTGAAAAAAGATCAATTGCATGTGATTGCACTCATGAAGGCAAGATAAATTCTGAAGGTTTTACTCAAAATAGTTGCTATGGCAACTAGCCACACCCTTTAGAGGCCAATTTAAAGCATTGATAGCATTGACGCCTTAGGATTCCTGCTCTTTGATAAAACAAGATTTGTTTTTTAAACAAGCACATCTTGTAAGTTTCTGTTTCGTTCTGTACAATCAAACAAGGTTGGATCGATATCAGTATCTGGGCAACTGCACACCTACCCCTCCCCTAACCCAACATGTTATAATAAGTTAATAAGTTAGTGTTACTGTTGGGTTAGGGGAGGGGTAGGTGCACAGTTGCCCAGATACTGATATTGATCCACAGAAAATTTAAGGTGGCTCTGAACCCCATGTACAGAACTTTTTAAAACTTTGCCAAAAGTTGCATCTTATCCTGCTTATCAAACTTCAATAATAAAAAAAAATTTCACCATGCCGTTTTTGAAATATAAGCGCTTAAAGCTGAAATTAAGGGCATTTTTAGCAGGTCATAGTGTTGCTATGGTAACCTGTTGTGTCACAAAAATAATACCAATGTGTTTTCCAGTGCTTGGGCAGTTTTTTGATACCATGGCTGCAGCATCAACTGATAAAGAGTGGTAATTATGACCCATCAAAATCTACATCTTGGAAAGTGCTGGAAACTGTTTTGAGCTACCTTAAAAACGTTTTTTACAAGTCCTCAATGGCTTTAAATATTATGTTTTTTTAAAAAGTTGCATTTTTGATGAATGTCGTCATTTTTCATCCTATCGGGCCACCCTTAAGTCAATGGGCTAGCTAAATTTTTCAGTGTTACCACAGCAACAAAACCAAAGCAAAAAAACAGCAATCGATTTCCAATTTACTTGTCCATCAGACAAATTATTTCCAGATTTTAGTGAACTAAGCAATCCGGCTTTTGTCCAAAAACAAAACAACTCTAATACGTATTACCAAAAAAAAAGTAGATAAGTAGTTACACATACTTTTACCGGCACTAATTACAGGACACTGTATATACAATTCCATAAAAAAGTGTTGTATATTTATTAAACAATTCTTTTAGTCTTTTAGTGTAGTCTTCACACCATTTTGACAACATTGGTGTAACTGTACATGTGCAGAATAATTCTGTGCATGGTTGGGATCTGCAGTTACGGATCACAAGGGAATGTATCAGAAAATAGACAATAGCTTGTGATCAATATTTCCCACTTCATACATTATCAAAGTAACAATATTTAAATAAAGAGGATAAGTTTCTGAAGAAACTGTGCTGCTGCAATGGTGGGAGTATTACAAGATAATTTGGTTTTATCAACTGGGTTGATATTCTGAATTGGCCATGGTAAAGAGATTCGGAAGCTGACGTTTCAAGCGTTAGCCCTTCATCGGAACAAATGATTGGTTTCGATGAAGAGCTACTCGCTTCGACAAAGGGCTAACGCTCAAAATATCAGCTTTTGAATCTCTTTACGATAGCCAATTCACATTACCAACCCAGTTGATAAAACCACATTACCTACCATAATATTTGTATAAAGGTTTTGGAAACGTGCACAAAATATTTTAGATTTCAGTATTTTATTGTTTTGTACTATTTACATATTTTTATATCCTGCAAACACGGACAGCTTTTCAGCTTTTGTTTGAAAATGAAATTGCTTAATTGCCCAAAAAGCACATACGCTATAATACTTTCTTCTAACTTTCATGCACATCTGCAGCTATACAAAGTTTCCGATGTTCAGCCTCCCATTTGTCAAGTTCTTCGTTTTTTTTTCATTATTTTTTCCTTTGAAACAGTGGGACGGGTCTAAAGTAGCTTTCATCTTTAGTTGCCTCGAAAACCCCCTCTCAAAGACATTGTATTTCTTGACGGTATTCAACTCAAAACAGAAAATATGCTATTTAAATCTATCATAGCAGACTTTTAAACAGTTCTTCAATATCGGTTTTATTATTTGCACATTCCTCACAAGGTCGATGGAGAAGGATTTTACTCACAAATATCAACTTTGAAAACTGTTCCTTCCGATAAGAAATCAAATCATGCACATGCGCAGAAGAGTGTCAAATGCCCTATTGTAGTATTGTGTAGCAGTATCCCTGCTGTACAGGCACATCTTTTCTGGTCTTACAAGCATTTAATGATAATATAAGGGCGCGTTCGTTTGGGATATTCCAGAATAAGAATATATTCCGGAATGTATTCCGGAATGGAAATCCAGGTATTCAGGAATGAAAATAGCTCCCAAACAAACGCTTACTCGCATTATTCCAATCATTCTTATTCTGGATTGATCCCAAACGAACGTGCCCTAAGTTAGGTATGGATAAACTTGAATGAATGAGTAGTAGCATTGCTTTAATATATGAATACCTAGTAACATCCTAATTTATGGATAATCAAATCTAGAAATTGCATCAACTTGGAAACCAAAACAGGATGGCATTTGAACCCACGACCCTCCATGATCTAGCTGGATGCCCTAACCACTGAGCTACTGAATACTCTATGGTGAGCATTTCACCCTCGCTCACCATAGTCTCCAGTAGCTCAGTGGTTAGAGCATCCAGCTAGATCATGAAGGGTCGTGGGTTCAAATCTTAACTGGAAGTTGGATTTCTTTCCCAAGATGATGTTATTTCAACACTTAATGTTCCTTACATTACTCACTTTGGAGCATGTTACCAATAATAACAATTACTGCGCTACTTTTTTCCCAATTTATAATTTAGATTTCCAGTGTAAATTTTGATCCATAGCAACAACTAAATAGCAAGAAACTTGGACAGTAGTGTGTAGGATTTAGGTCAACTTTCAATTCTGGTAACTCAGATATCAGAAATCAGAAAGTGTATATAAAATTGTGGACTCACTGATAGGGTAGATATCTCAGCTCCTTTTTGTACATCCCATAACTTAGCTGTTGTATCCATACTTCCAGTGGCCACCACTGTACTTTGTGGATTGAATGCCACACATACCTAAGCCCAGAGAAAGGAATCAAGTTTTACACAACAGGGTAGGTACAGCAATACTGTCTTAACAGTTAACTTAAACAGTTATACAGGGAACCTCATCCATCCTAAAACATTCCCTTCACTCTTAAGGGGACTATTAATTGTATGAACAAAGTTGTCCCACCAAGCACAAGACCAGTGCATCCTGACAAAATCCACCCCAGAATCTTTTAGGGTCTTGCTTCTTAACACAGCATTACAGTATTAACTTGATTTAAGCTATAGAGGAAACCTCAATGCGTCCTAAAACCTTTATTTAGTAGTTTGACACCTCCTTTTTTGTGACCAGGAAAATGGGCTACAAAAGAGAATAATATGGATTAGCTCCCAAATAAGTAGTTTCAAGTTACAAATATCTATAATATTTAGAAGCATTTGAGTGTTGATGTTATTGCAAAATGTTGGTAACACTGCAACAGAGATCGCTCATTTTAAAATACCTTCACTATTAAAACTGCCAGCAGGAGCTTCAAAATGTTCAGAAGGTCAGTTTGGATGCCTGCACTAGGCGCTGATGTAGCTCTTGGTTTTGTAAGTTCAGTGGATCAGGCATTAGGTTAAGCAATATAATCATGTGACTCCATTTTCTGATGTGGAAATCAGGGATCACATACCATGTTTTCTTGTTCAAACACCCCTAGGGTTTCTTTGTTTGACTGAACAATTTCCTGAGCCCTGCATTCATTGTACAAGGGTTTTAAGTCATTATTTACAAATTAAATCTATTTAGCCATGAAACCTATGACTTATCACTTCTGGCTAATCTTCAACTATATCTTAGACTTGACATGAATTTTACGCAGGGCCCAAAATTTCACCGAGAAGAAACCATGCACTGTAGTAGTAATTAAATTGCAATGTGCTATTTGTTGTTGTTGCTGTTGTAGCTGTTTTTCAGTAAGTGGAAATACAACTACACTTAAGCATGAACCTCATAGTAATTAATATTGAATTGATTAGAATTAGCAGAGTTCAGCACTAAACAATTATTGGATGAGGTTTTTGTGATATCCAGAATAACCAAGGTCGAGGTAAGGGTTATCAGCTGAAGCTGAAGACTGAGGCTGATAAACCTTACTGAGACCTTGACTATTCTGGATATCACAAAAAGATCTGGAAAGAAGCAGAGTGACAACAATTTTTATAAAAAAGATGACACATTTGAAACTACATTTGCAAAAGATGTTTCGGTCGTTCAATGACCATCTTCAGTTGAAAGTAGAATTAGATTGAAGTTACATTTGAATTTATAACATAATGCTAAACAAAGATAAATAACAACGTGAAATAAAATAGGAATCTAACAAAATAGCCAGAGGTAACAAAAGAGCGTACAATAGTGACGTGCTGATTAGAACGGGAGAGTTAAATTAATATGATATAATTGAACGACTGAAACATGTTTTGCAAAATGTAGTTTCAAATGTGTCGTCTTTTTTATAACAATATCACAAAAACCGAATCTAATAATTGTTTTATTTTACATTGAGTGAAAAAAAATTAAGTGATGTCACGCTTTGGCTTCTTCACTGACGGCAAGCAACAAAGCACACAAACTTGACATGATTACCCTTAGAAATCATGCACCACGGTCATACATGACATGATTACCCATGACCTTGAGTGCCCTTGACATGATTATTGTATAATCTGCAGTTATGATGTCAGGGGCGCTCATTTCAAAACTTCACTGTATGCTTTCGGCCAATCAGAAAAGAGTTAGAGAGTTCAATGTATGTGAACAAAAATATACCTGATCTCGGAAGTTAATTTTGGGCAATGCTGTTAAGAAACTTTTGCTCTAAAAAGGCTTACAACTGTGAGTGAAAAAGTGTAAAAAATGATCAAATGATAAAAATAACCATCCAACAATGATTTTCAATTTTCAAAAAGGATGAGTTTACACCATTCTAGTATTCACCGATCAACTATATTGGAATACTTAAAGAATTGCCGAGTGGGGGCTGAGTATGATTAATACATGTGGTATTGTACATTCTCAAACTCATTACTAATTCATCAACTTAAAACAAAGAAAATCACAACTGTGAAGTAGGTTTGGATACCCGGTCTTAATTAGCATAGATTTTGACGATATTTATTCTCCGTTTACTCCTTAGTTTTTGTTTCGATCGAGAAGATATCTCAAACACTTGAGACAGTGTTTCATCGCCTATCCAAACACCTTGAATTTCATAAAAAATATTCCGCTACACGTCATATTTTCAACTCTCTTCTCGCTGTTTGAATATCCAGATGAAACACTGTCTCTCGTGTTTGATATATTAGACCGGGGGGAGGGGGGTAATCCCCTATAGGGCTTAATGGGGACGTGCAGCCAGCCAGGGTATGTATTCAGGATTTTTGTCTTAAACAAGGTATCGAATTTATCATTTTTTCTATTAATCAAGGTATCGCTTTATCATTTTTTGTTTTAAACAGGATATCTTTTCTTAGACGATAAACAGCAAACTTTTTACAAGCTCTTGTTAATTAATATTGACTTCTGTTGACTTTGGTATTGATACCAGGCACATTAAATTTCCATTGATTACACAACAAGAAAGCCACACAACTTGTAACCGCAACTTTTAATGTCTTATACAGGGTATCAAAAACTGGAATTCTGTCTTTTACAGGGTAGGAAAATCAGCGATATTTGTCTTAAAAAGGGTCAGGGTATGAGGGACCGGGCCGCACCTCCCCACCTAGGTATATAACGAGTACCCCCCCGGGATATTAGATCAACTCCACCATTGTGGATTCCTCCTCTAGCCTCTGACAGACACATATTGTAAAGGACCCCATGAAGACACGAGTCTATTTCAATTTGGGCTTAGAAAGTAAAATTTTGAGATGAAAAGTAAAACTTGAAATCTACTTTCCAAAGTGGAAGGTGGTGTAAAGAGTTAGTGTCAAGGCATGATTAGTGTAAACACAGGCAGCCCAAGCTCATGATGGCAGGTTATTACTTTGTTTTTTATCTTTTGTTTTTAACTTTTATGCATTTGACCTGATCTTCTTTTATTTTTTAATTTGTAAACCAATCTTGTAATTGAAATTTTTCATATTTTATTTGAATGAATATATAATTAACAATTACTCCATGAGCGCGCGTTGGATATGAGATGATAGATAGCCAATGAGGCGCGTAGCCCCCGCCCCCAAAATATAGAAAAGTACACTACAATAAAAACAAAAAGGCCCACACAATCACGCTTACGCTGGCCATTTTTGTAGATCATGGTATAATGGCTCATATACCATGATGGCTAAGCCAACGGGACTCTCGAATTGCATTATCCAATGATCCAGTTTTTAATAATAAAGGTTATTTAGTCTTTTTTTTGACTTGAGGATATACAGCCGACACATACTATTACACATCAACCAAGTTTGAATATGCAAAACGTTACTCTCTTCTTCCAGCACATATAAAAATGGAGGAGTTGTGATACGATGGTTTCGAATTTAAAAAGGTTTGTATGGGGATAAACAGTTATGTTATACCTCCCAACTCAAATACATTTTCCGATTGGAGGAGAATGTGTCACGTGTTGTGGGTCAAAACTCACTAACTCCCTAGGGTGAACAAAACACACTAACTCCCCAGGGAAACAACATAAACTTACGACTTGCAAACAATCAGGTCGTGCTCCTTGAACCCGCAGCAAATTTGTGAGCCAGCTAGAGAATAATAAACAATTTCTTCATAGTTTTCTACTAATTTTGAGTTTAGAGGTATAACAAAACACTTAATGACTGGTCCTGCAGGAAACAGTGAGTTTTGTTTCCCCTTAACCTCCATTTTTCCCTCAGCTTCACCTCAGGAAACATTGAGGGTCTCGGGGAAACAACATTCACTGTTTCCCTTGGGGCCAGTCATTTAGTGCTTAATGAACATCATAGCTCAAATTGTGATATTTTGGCAATAAAATTGACTTCCCACAATGCCTTGTTGTCTTCCCTATTGTCACCTTGCTTTCCAGCTCAATCCAAAGCCGTTTGAGAGAGTTATGGATTTTTTCACAAAACTCCATACCTCACTTAAAAGGCTTTGGATCAAGCTGAGAACTGAGATGACAAGACAAACAACTAGGCATTGAGGTAAAGAAATTTTATTGCCAAAATATCACACTTTCAATTAAATTGTCCATTTACGCTTTTCCCCATACAAACCTTTATAAACTCAAACCATATGCTGCAAGGCGACAGTGATGTTTTGCATATTCAAACTTGGTTGTTACTGTTTACCAGATAAACATTTATTCCATTTCACACGTTTACACGAACTAAACTTAAACTAAAACAATGCCTCGACTACGAATCTACAACAGTCCAAATGTCCATGCCTTGACTGCCAATCTGTAGTATACTCCAATTGTCCAACGATATTTGAAATTGTCCAAGAAGTTCTGCTTTGTACCGCACACACCAAAGATTAGAATTAAACTTATTTGAGCGAACGAAAAATGCAAGGCTAAGTTATGAACTAATATATAAATTTCATCTTCAACCTTATCATAATCTCTGAGCACTTTCATGATAGCTCAAGCTGGCATAACTTGGTAATAGGTCTAAGGAATTTTTCTTTTCCCACTTGAATTTTGGCAACCCTTACATGACCATCTTTGCCCGGATAAACTTCGACAATTCGACCAAGAGGCCAGTGTCCCTGTGGTGTCTTGGGTGACATGACTAACACAACGTCATCAACTTGAATGTCTTGTTCAACAGTTAACCATGTTTAGAGCAGGTAACACTCCCGAATCCAATGATGCCAGAAATGTCTAACTGGTTCCTGGACTCTTCTCCACCTCTTCTTTGAGACGCGTTTCGGATCAAGACGCCATAGCTGGTCATCTTCATGAACTGAAATCACTAACCAGTCTCCGTTACTTCGGCCTGCCTGTGAGCTACCTTGAGCTGTTTTCTTGATCTCCGTTGTTTCTGAAACTTTATCGGATTCAATTTGATTGACAGGCCAGTCTGACTCTTCCTTTTGAAAGAAATCAGGACCACTCCACCACTTTTTCACCTTGGCCAAATCCAATACTCTCATGCCTCTCGTAGTAAAGTCGGCAGGGTTCTCATTGGTTGGCACCAAATGCCACTGCTTGGGATTCATTAGACTTTGAATTTCGCCCACTCCATTTGCTACGAAAGGTTTGAATATCCGACTTCTTCCTCTTATCCACCACAGGACATTCATCCTATCAGACCAGAAGACTGGTTGACCCAATCCAGCATTGCAAACTCTGGAAACTGACTCGGTCAATCTTAGACCCAGGGTTGCTGCCATGAGTTCTAAATGAGGTATACTTGTTGCTGCAAGTGGTGCAACTCTTGTCTTGGCTGCAACTAGTCGACTGGATACTGATCCACTCTTGTAGATAACCTTCAGATAGACAACAGCACCACATGAATCTTGTGATGCATCTACGAAGGTGTGTAAGGTCTCTGACAGTACAACTTAATCTGGGCCAAATCATAAACATCTAGGAACTTTAATCATTGGTAACTCTTCCAACTCACAGAACCATTCTTGAGACTTGTGGATCAACTCCCTTGGGCATAGCTCGCCCCATTCAAGTCCTGCCACCCACTTCTCCTGCATCATAACTTTGGCTCGAATGGTAAATGGTGCCAAGAAACCAATTAGGTCAAATAATGTGGCGATTTTCTTCAGGAAATTCTGTTTAGTGATCTGAAAGGTTTCTTCAGGTGGATTTGCTTTGAACACGAACATGTGATGTCCACTTCGGATGCTCTGTCCTTGATCGGTATCTTCTTTAGAACCTGGGATGAATTGGACCACCATTTATGAGTGTGCATTCCTGCCTTACTCCACAGCTCATCTAACTGCTTGTACAACTCAATACCTTGACTGTCATCCAACACCGAGTCCATACTATCATCCATATAGGTTCACTTTGACATACAGTACAGCCCAAAAATAATGCACGCGCAAGAAGTGTCGCAAGAAGTTCTTGCGCCGCAAAAACACGCAAGGGGCAAAAAGAAGTTGAATTGCGCTTTATCCGCAAGAAGTTCCAAACGCAAGAAGTTCAAAATCCTATCCGCAAGAAGCCGCAAGAAGTTGCGAGGCCTACCGCAAACCGCAAATAACCGCAAGAAGTTTACAGTAGTTGGCTTAACCAGCAATAGACAGATTTAGAATCATGCTTATGGCAAACGCAAACGGCAAAATGTAATTCTGATTTCGCTCCTTTTTCTCGCAAGAAAAAGAAAAACAACATTTGACTTCATTGCGAAAATGTCTTAAAAGCAGAAGGCAAAAGTTCGATTATTTGCCGTTTGACGTTCGCGTTAACATGGATCTAAATCTCTCTGTTTTTCCAGATTGTCTTCTGTGTTTGGGATCGGCGGACATGTATGCTACACATCTTTGCAGAGCCGAGCTGCATGAGCGTCAGTGCAGTTTACCCACTGCGTAGGAGACGCTTACTGATAATGTTTACATTCAAGAAACTTCGATAAACAATTCTTTCGTCAGGGAAAGAGTATTTTTCCATTTGAATGAATGACTCATGTCAAATAGAACCGGAGATATAATTTTTTCGACAACGGGTGCCGAAACACAGAACTTTTCCGTGAAGTAAAAAAATAAATAAACGTGAAAAGCGCGACATAGAAACTTTGATAAATAATTATTTGGTTTAAGAAAGAGCATCTTACCGTTTGAATGAACGATTTGTGTCAAAGATAACTGGAGATATAATTTTTTCGACAAGGTCTTCGGAACGCTTTAGAATTAAAACCGATCGAAAGTGACGTGACTTGCCGACGGCCGGCGTGCGAAACAGAACTTTTCCTTGAAGTAAAAAATAACTAAACGCGACCAGCGCACCATAGAAACTTTGATAAACAATTAGTTGGTTAAAGAAAGGGCATTTTACTCTTTGAATGAACAATTTGTGTCAAATTTAACTGGAGATATAATTTTTCGACAAGGTCTTTGGAACGCTTATCAGAAATAAACATCTCGCAAGCGATTTGCCGACGCGTGCGAAACAGAACTTTTCCTTGAAGTAAAAAAAAACCTAAACGTGAGCGGCGCACCATAGAAACTTTGATAAACAATTTTTTCGTCAAGCAAAGAGCATTTTACTGTTTGAATGAATGATCTGGGTCAAGTATAACCGGACTTATCATTTTATTTCGACGAGGACCGAACACTAAATACACAATAAACAGTCGTGAAATGACTCGCCGACACGTGTTGAAACACAGATCTTTCCTTGTAAAAACATAAAGTTCACGTGTTAAAATAGGGACTTCAAGCGTCTGTTTCAATTTTCTTTTCATTTTTGGTAGCTTAAGATCGAGCAAGTGTCAAAGACACGGTAGTTTGTCGGTGAATTTGCGAAGTGATCAAAAACTCGAAATGTGATAGCTTTCATTCATCGGCATGACGTTTTAACAATATGCAAATTTTTGCCGTTCACGTTTCTCATAAAAAATAACATGCTTAATGTTAAGAAACTCGTATCTCTTCTCTGAAATAACTGTTATCAATTCAAATAGAGTTCATAGCCAACTTATTAGAAGACCGTTGGCATCACAAGAATACAAGAGATTTTGATATTTTCACGAACGTGACTGGGCAAGGTATGAAATGCCCGCAGCTGTAAAACCGGTGTTGAACGTAAGTCATACATACTACACAAGGTAAGCAAGGACAATTCTCTTATATATCGGCCAATAAAAAGTTTTTCTAGACAATTTTATTTTTAGGTGAGACTCGACTGTGCCTTTCGCTTCACTTTGCATTTTCACTTACGCGTGCCCTGTCCTTTCGAAGTGTCACCGCAAAGAACCGCAAAGAAGTTCTTGCGGTTTGAACATCCTACCGCAAAGAAGTTCTTGCGGTTTCCAGGACTCAAGCTCAAGCGACCCGCAATCAGCCGCAAGAAGAACTTCTTCTTGCGGAAGCAAAAAGAAGTTCTTGCGCGTGCATTATTTTTGGGCTGTACTGTAGCTTCTGCAGCTAAGGACATCTTTGTGCTTCTCAGCATGTGTTTGGGAGACGAACTGAGCTTGGAAGGGGGATGAGTTTATCCCAAACACAACTTGGTTGAACTCGTACTCTTCTGGTTTTCTCTGCTGATCCAAGGATCTCCATAAGAACCGTTGACATCATCGGTCTTTAGGTGCAACTTCAATTCTCAAATACATCTCAGCGATGTCACAGATGAGTGCAACAGGGTGTCTTCTAAATCGATCGGTCCTTGATAAATGATGTCATTGAGGGAGATTCCGCCAAACTTTGCAGAGGCATCACATATGATGTGAGTCTTTGTTGTGGCTCTGTCCAGTCTTACAACGGGAAAGTGTGGCAGATACCATCTCCTTGTGGCTTTTTCTTCGGTTGGGTAGATTTTGCGAATGTAGCCCTTCTAAAAATATTGAGTGATGTTTTCTGAGTAGGCTGCTGCGATCTCTGGATTCTTCATTAAACATTTCCCAGTGTTGCACAGTCTGCGAAGGGACATGTTATAATTGTCTGGTAGGTCAGGAACATTCTCCTTCCATGGAAGTGCCACTTGATATCTTCCATCCAAGTACTTGAGGAACTTTTCCACCTGCTCTAATGCACATTGCTCATCAGGATTCAGAATGGGTCACTCATGTGATGTGCAAGGATTTTCTATTTCTCAGAATTGTGGTAGTAAACCACTTATTTCATCTGTGTCTGACTGTTCTTGCACACAATAGGTGTGTGCGAAGCTTGACTGATAGTCACCTCCCCTGAGCCCACTAATGTTTCCTGTGCATGTCCATCCTAATGGCGTAAGTCTTGCTACTGGTTCTCCGGGTTGACCTCGCACATCCTTGAATGAGTAGTGTAGCTCAGCATAATCAACTCCAATTAACCAGTCCACTATTGGTCAGACGCCAGGATTTGGAAACTGTATCTCTTTCAATGGGTGCACTTTGCCGCACATTTTCCCCAGTTGATAACTTTCATGTTTCCTGTAACTCGTTCTGCTATGAATGCACTAACGGTAGTCTTCACATTTCCATCCAAACTTTCCAACTCGACCTCAACTGGCATAGTCTCAAAGGTTTCAGTCTCTCCATTTAGAACATTCACAGTTACACTTTGAGGATGTCCTTGAAGTCCAAGTTCAGCGGCTACGTCAGCATTTAAATATGTTTTCGTGGAAGCTTCGTCTAACAAGGCATTCACTTTAATTCTGCGATTCCCATTCTTCAGAAACACTGGTACTGTGTGAAGCGCCACAATCTTGGTTGCACACTTTATGACATCAATATGGTGTGAGATCTCTCTGTTGCTTGCTCTATTGGATCCTGGGGAGGTGTAAGAGCTATTTCATTACTTGTTTCACTTTCTGCAACAGCCTGGGAACCACCTCATTCTCCTTGTTCCATTTCTTGACAATCATGAGGGTTTAACTGCTCACTTTGATCTGCTGTTACATAGTCTCTATGCAACAATCAGTTGTGAGTGTTCTTGCAATTATTTATCCCACAAATTCTCGATCTAATGCACATTTCTCCATTGTGATCTCCTCCTAAGCAATAATGACACAGTTTAAGGATCTTGGCAGCTTCCCTTCTAGCTGGAGGGCTCATAGCCTTGAATCTGCCACACCCCCAAAAACTCCCATGATGACCACTGCAAACTTTACATGGCCAAACTCCAACTCTTCTCTGAGGTCCTGGAGATTTCTGCATTTTACCAAAGGTCACTCCACTGTCTTTCTTATTTCCTTTTTTACCCAAACCGTGAATTGTTTCTGATGCTACTCTCTGGAATTCTGCTTCCTGGATGATGAACTCTCTCAATGTTTCAACTGACTGCCAACGCCCATTTTCATGAATCCACCGATGATAATAGGCTAGCATCATTTCTGTCAATTTCTTACACAAACTGAGATACAGTGATCCGCTTCCTAATTCATCATGCCAACCGGCCTCCTTCAGGTTTACTACAGTAACGTCCAACAAATCTGCCAGTCTATCAAGGTCCCTTGCATTTCCAGGGCGAAGTGGCTTAAAGTTCTCCAGTTCTTCTAAATGCAAGGCAATCTGACGCCGTTCGCCACCAAAACTGTGTTCCAATCTTTCCTTTGCCATCTCATAAGCTGCCGCAGAGTGTCCCAAACGTGCCACAACCTTAAATGCTTCGCCAGATAAGTATCCACGTAACTGAAGTAATTTGTACTCTGGTGTAGCAAGTGCCTTGTCCACACATGACATCAAAACCATTTTCCAACCCTCATACAATCTCTTACCGCCGCAGGAATTAAAACACTTAAGTTGATTCCACACATCCTCGACAAGCGATGGCATTGAATGACTTTTTGGGCCCAATTGTTTGCGGGAATTTTTCCAGTTTCCAGTCCTTTGGACTCCGATTCTTTTAAATCTTGAAGGTCATCTTCATCAAATAAACAACTTCGGTACTGATGATGTAATTCTTCTAAATCCTCTCTTTGACGAGCGATATCTTGTTCTCGCTTAACTTGCTCCTCCAGAGCTTGCTTTTCCACACTTTTTCCGACGCTTTCTTCACGAGCGATATCCTGTTCTCTCTTAACTTGCTCCTCCAGAGCTTGCTTTTCCACACTTTTTCTTAGAATGCTTTCTTTGATTCAACGTCGGAGAGTATTTTCTGACTTGTCAGTTGCCAAACTCGATAATTTGTCCTTCCGACTGTCCATATATTCTTGAGCCTAGCCATGAACCTCCAAAAATTCCGCCTCTAATTTGTCCATTTCACCAATGAGCTTTTTTTGTTTCTCTTTCTCTTTGGAGCTTAAATATTCTTGAGATAATTCTTCCATTGTTGACATTGCACATTCTTGAACTTCACAAAGCTTTTGACACACCACCTTGACTTCCCACCAACTCAGATAATCTTCTTCATCCAGAAGGCTTAACAACTTGTTCTTGATCCTGGTGAAGGCTGATCTATCCCTCGCCTTTTGCTGTTTTAGACTTTCGATGTGCTCTTCTTCTTCGTCCACTGCTTCGCCAGGCTCACCGTCCACTGACGTGATTTGAACCTCGCTCTGCTACCAAAAGTGTTTACTAGATAAACATTTATTCTATTTCACATGTTTACACGAACTAAACTTAAACTACAATGATGCCTCGACTATGAGTCTATGACAGTTCAAATGTCCATGCCTTGACCACATATCTGTACTATACTCCAATTGTCCAACGATATTCGAAATTGTCCAAGAAGTCCCGCTTTGTACCGCATACAATGAAGATTAGAATTAAAGTCATTTGAACAAACGAAAAATACAAGGCTAAGTTATAAACTAATATATGCAAAAAACGTACGATTGCAAGTCTAAGACAAAAGGATGACGTAATGCAGAAAGAGCTAGAAAATTATTGCGACTAAAACAAAAGGATTACGTAATGCCGAAAGAACTAGAAAATTATGTTCAAAAAACACTAATGAATGCAATTGTCTCCTGTTTAGTTACATAACAGTATGTGTCAGCTGTATATCCTCTGGCCAAATGTTCACATAACAGTTTAAAAAAAGATTGAAAAAAATAACTCCTCACATCATGAGCTTGCACTACTTGTGGTGTAAAGAGAAAGAAAACTTTTCCACTAACAATTTCTGCAGTGTGTCCTCTGTAGGTGTGGTAGCACTTTCCTGACTCAGCACTCCATAGCTACAAAAAAGATAGTAATGGCTTGAATCAGTCCCAATATCATTTTATCAGATACATACCGTACATCATCCAACAGTACATCAGGGCCATTGTAATTGCCACCTTTGCTGGTCTTAATCATTATGTAAATAGAGAAACATGGGCATGCATAAATATGGAATTTACTTTCAAATGTACAACTAATGATCAATATTGTGCTTGTTTGCTGCATTCACTCATATGATATAAAATTGAACACGAAAAGAGAACTTCCATACCTACAAGAAACCATGTATTATTTTGCT